>JBBPDH010014145.1:0-11087 GCA_037974565.1 Clupeocharax schoutedeni
CAAGCTTATGTGAATTGTGAACATCATGAAACACCAAACATGAACCCACTCCAAATTCCAGCGTGTAAACAGACATCTCCGGCACCTACAAAACTTGAGTGAGCTTGTTCAGGCACGTTTGAAACGTGTCTCGGTCCCGCTCGGACAGAACCGGGCTCCCGGTGTCCCGCTCGGGGCGCACGTATATGTATGCGTGTGTGTATGTATGTATTTAAAGCTACATGTTCTATTGCTGACTCTGGATTTTCAAGTAGGAACTGAGCATCACCTATTTGTGGTTTTGAAAAAGTCAGTAGACCATTTCAGCTGGTACTTTCCACAATGTGTAGCACTGCTGTACCATGTCTGAAATAAAATACATATTCAATATACCCCTTTTCACTGTGCGTTTTCTGAAATATTTTTGACATGCTACAAAAAACAAATTTGTTTCATCAAGCAATTTATTTGCAGTTTTTTGTTTAAGACAAATATCATAATGTTTGTTCATCTGTATATTAAGTTTAGATTGGCACATTTATTTCAAATAAGTTAGTTATGGTGTAACTGGAGGAGAACACTAGTGACCTGTCAATTTTCTCATAAACCTCCAAACCTCATATGGATGTTTTTATTCCTAGTTTCCATTTCCATAAAACATTTTCATTTTATAATAGTAACTTACAGTTGACTGGGGCAGATTTAGCAGAACAGAAATTTAAACCATTCGGTCAGTGTACCCATTTAATAAATGCCTGCCAGAAAGGGTTCTCTGCATGATCTTTGCTCCCTAAAGACCCATTTCAGAGGATGCCTTTTGAAAGAACATTGTTTCGTAAATGAGATGTGTGTTTGAAGGACCTATTTAAAGTTTAAAAAGCATCCACATCACATAAAAATTCTTGGAAGAACCCTTATATAGGTGAAGGGCTCCACAAACCTGTTTCCATTAAGAATGAACCTAAATGAGAATGTTCAGAATGGAATACCTATTGGGGTTTTCTCCACTCAGCTGTATCGTCCTCTAGTTTGGCAGTATGGCAACACCAGCTGACCAGTGCTATAATATCTGAATGGTTTTCATTATGTAAAGAGGCCATTCATGTGATGTGACTGATCTACGTATACATACTTTATAACCGGAGGTGTTTTTGCACCTATGAGTCACTTTCATGATAACTGTGAACCATCAAGACAAAGATTGAATCTGAGCAATGAGGCCTGACTTCTTGTCGGGTGGTCACATAGCAAAAGTGCTCTCCATCACATATCACACAGGAATCATTTGGTCATTACAGGAAGCCATAGAAAAAGGTGGGTGAGGTCATGAAGAGCTTTGTTGTGGATGATCTCACAGAAGAACCAGCTCTGCCTCCCTGAAGAGAAGTTTTTATAAGAGAAGATTTATAAACAGTTCTGTTGGTGGTGGCGTTACACACGGTTGAGGAATAGAATAAGACAAACAAGATCTATGGGCAGCCAGATGTGTTAATTAATGCTTTTGATAACACTTGACTAGAACAAACCTGCTTTCCAAAAATTCTGAAACACTAAAAAGTGATGCCGTGATATATGACCCACTCAAAATGTGGACTGAAGCATGTCTCACTGGAATACTATTCTTCTTTTTTTTTTTTAAAGAATACAAGATGTCCATGAAGTGATTAGCACGGCTAAAGATAAAAATGTCCTATGAGTCACTTTAAGCTTTCACCCACGAGCAGGGGCTTTCCACAATGATCTCTTACAACACATCAGCCGCCATTTTGTGTAAAGCTTTCATCCAAGCCGTAGTGTAATGGCCCAAAAAGTCATTGTTACATGTTTCTTGGTGTGTATTAGCTTTTAAAGCCAGACTCCATGTGGCATCTTGGGAAAAACCTGGATAAAACCCTACACGGTTTGTAGATTTCTTTGTGATCTGATCTGAAAACATCTCTAAAGTGTTCTGGCCAGTATGTAAATTCAATCCATGACCTATGATAATCTGGGCCAGCAGTACATAGGCACCAGTGTCACTAACTTGCAGACGTGGGCGAAAAACTTAAACTTACTGGAAACTTACTTAACACAGTTAGCAGAACATCAATGTCATCCTTAGAAGCCAGTTCAGTTCACATAGGTAAATGACCTTGGTGTGAATAACAAAATATTGTTTGGGATACAGATGTGATGTTAATGAAGATATCTAAAGCAAAAATCTGACATTTTCAAACAGACCTGAGCCACTTTCATATGTGGTCCTACATCAGAAATATATCAATTTTGTGGGCATGAGAATATTCATAAATAAATACATTCATAAACATTCATCATCCAGTTTTGGCATGAACTGCAGCAGCAGCCAGCTTGTGGCAGCAACAGCAAAAAGCATTAATACATCTGTGTTTTCTCACTTTCTCACCCTCATCACGAATAGCTGTGAACTTTACAGACAGAAAGACAGAAAGTGCACTAAATCCGGATCTGAGCTCAAAAGCAAAATGCCAAAAGTAAGCCATGAGCTCAATGACCCCAGACCAACTTCCTATCTAGTGGTCATATACTTAATGGAAATGTTTGCGTTGTCTGCACTGTGTCATATAGGAACCACTGGAAAGGTTGGTGAATAATGAAGAGCTTGCTGTCTTAATAAACTAATTTGTTAGAAAGTGTTCTTTGCTATAGATCGCTTGTAAATGATCTGTGTGATCATGAAGAAGAGTTGAAAAGAAGCTCTACATAATGTAAAGGTTCGTGGAATGAACTTTCATTTGGCTTTAAAAAAGAAAACTTTAAAATAAGTCATAGTTCCACCAGTCAATGCTTTAAAGTATTTCTTCTTTAGCCCTTGCCTACCTCATAGCCATTGGTGAAACTGTCTGTTTCCACACAGTGCAGTTCTTGCAGTGTCAGCCTAGCTGTTTGCAGGTGATCTGCTAATGCCTTGCAAGCAGTTAATGCCTGAGGAGGTATCCTGTCCATTATGTAAACATAGGCACCTGTATGTGTAGTTAAATTCTCCAGCTCTTGATCAGAGGCTATCATTATCAGGCCAGTGTCACTGCTGTGCTGACGATGGCCCACCACCCAAGTGATATCCAACTGGTGGTGGTCCTGTGGAGGTCCAACTCAAGTGACAGACGAGGCAGATGAATGATCAGCTGTGTAGCGACAGATGGGCTACAGTCAATAATTCTTTTGTATGATGAAGATAGGCATAACTAACAAACTGACAGTATATAGCCTCAGATTTCTACTCCAAAATAAACTTTTGCAATTACTAAAAATCCAACTGTCATGAAGTAATTGAGATTTTGCAAGCTTCGTGTAGTGCAGATTAATAAACGAACCGAATGAGGTGAATAACACCTTAGCAGCACTTTTAAAAGAGGTCGTACATAAATAAAATATTTACACCACTTACAACTATTTTTAAAAATCTGTAAAAAGCAACTTTGTTGAAGACTCATATTTGTGTAAACATGTTTTCTTTAAGTGTACAATTGTTTCTTATGACCCAACACTTTGGCCTGACCAACACTGAGGGCATGGTTAAGGTTTTCGCTGAAGCGAAACCAGTATGGTACAGTTCTGACAGCAGTAAGAGGACCACAAAGTATATTTTGCGTGTTTTTGACCGGCACGTCTGGATATACCGTAACTTTGGAGCCCCCGCAACACCAAACTAACTATCAAAGCACATTTATCCTTTAAAAAGACTATATTTAATCCAAAACTGCCCTGCTGGCAAGGCGCTATGACTACACTGTACAGTTTGAGTAAACTGACCAGAAGTCAACCGTAGTTCCCCAAAATAGATCACAAAATAGAGAACAGAAAATTGAGCTAATAATTAAGAAATGACACGGAGACATCCTGCGGATGCCTTTAGCAACTCTTCTAAGTAACTCTGGCTGTTTTGTCTGCATCAAAAAAACTCAGTTGAACAGCATGATGGTGTAACCCTTTTTTTGTAGATTTTTTTTAAGAGTATTTTGTGACACTGATATTTACAATTACATTTACAACTATTGTGAATTTTGTTGGGAATACAGAATTCATAGTTATATGATCTGTTACTGGAGTTTATATTTAGAGTTACAATGCATTCGTATACATATAGTCATGAGCCAATATAGCCCTAATCTAATTCAAGCAAATGCAGTTTAGTCTCTACTAATAGTAGTCAAACATGGTGGTGGTAGTGTGATGCTTTGCTGTTTCATGCTTCAAAAAGTAAAGATAAAGTGGCATTTGCCAGACCAGAGTCTTTAGTTACAGGGATAGTCCCCCTGGAGCAAATGAAGCTTATATGTCTGGTATGGGGTATGGGGTTGAACCTGCAACTTTGTGGTCATCGCATTCACAGTCAAGTGTTTTACCCACTAGATTACTAGCACCCTGAAATGACTGAAATAAAGCAATTCTGGGCCAAAATGATGGGGGTTTTTTTCAATTCCAAAAACTGTTTGGTTGCAACTAAAGGTGTCATGACCAGTTATTAGGTTTACAGAGTGATCATATTTTCCACATAAAGTTTATTTCCTTCAATTTATTACATTATATTGAAGGAATAAAACTTATTCAACTTATACTGTTTCTTAATGCCCTGCATGTTTGATGTTACATTTTGAATGAGGATCTTGAATCATTGCGTGTGACAAATATACAAAAACAGGAAGGCCTAAATATTTTTTCTCAGCACTGTAACATGCAGCATTACTATTATTATATCAGTATGCAATTTTTTTAACATGGTTCACTGTTTATCCATTCATTTCCTTTAATTGCTACTAATAGATTAACTGATGCTAACTGAACTACTGACTCTAGTCAGATTAACTTGCTGTACAATAATAAAGCAATAATGAAACAAATGTTTTACATAAGCTTTTACTAAAAAGTTAGTTTGAGTTGAACTGCTTAAGAACAAAACCTCAAATCCCATTATAGCTGGGGAAAATGGGAAAAGTTAGAAGTGAGAACTGTCACACAGGGGCTGTTGCATTTTTCAGCACTCCACCTCAAAATATATCTGATCATCAACAATGGTTCACTTTCCCTGTGTTATGGCAACATGGCAATTTTATAACCAGGGTATAATTTTATAACCAGAATAATTATGCCAAGTATAACCAGGGGTTGGCATAATTATTCTGCTGTAGTACTCTAATGAGTACCTACACGAATTAACTGGTACGCACCAAAAGTAAAATTTTCTCTGTGATTCGGCCTTGGTCGGGGTGGGGATGGGGTTTGGTTGAGGGGGTGTCGGGGTCTGTGCCCCAGAAAGTGATCATATGCCAGAAATGGATTGATATGGATTGATCTGCCAGAAATGGCTGATAAATTGTGACTCAAATATTGTTACTTCCTAGATTTCATTCAGGAGGGTTATATATGACACATTATACTGCATACAGTCCCTCATAACTGCTGAAATACCTCGAAAGGAACATTAAAACAGAACCACCACGGACGGCAATCCATTTCTGACAGGTGATCACTTTTTTACCCGGGGGGTGCGTTTTGCTGTGCGTTTTGTGTACTACTTCCCTTACGAAAATTAACCATGGTTTACTATGATTAAATAACCATTGTTTTCATGTTTTGTTGGGTAACTATGAAGTGGTATATGTATATGTAAACTATGGTAGAACCACAGCTACCATGAAGTGCTATGGATAAACCATAATAAAACTATGTGGTACCATAGTAAAACTACTATGGTTACTGCATAAAAACTAAAGGAAACCATAGTGAATTTTCATAAGGGTTACGTCTATTCGGGCTTGCATACCACTTATGTCAATCCCTGTGTGTAGCCAAGCCCTTGTGGACTGATTTTCCACAGGTGTATGTTTAGTTAATGGCTAGAAGATTCATAGAAACAGAACATCTCACTGGAGATTAAAAACACGAATAACCCAGAGACATCTAGCTTAGCATCAGAGGCAGGGCAATTTACATTTGTACATGACATAAATTTCCCAGTGATGCCCAAGATGCTTGCATTTAACCTCATCTACACATGCAGAGAGGAAACAGTGCAGTGGTCAACTGAAACATCTGGATTTTTTTTAAAAAAACAGTTTGGTTAAAGGTAACTGTGCAAATTGAGTCAGAGCTTACAATTCATTAGTAGGATTCCAGAAATCCATAATTAATAAAAAATGAAATAATACACTAAATAGAATACAATGAATGGGCAGATGGATGGACAGATGTGTTGCTGCGCAAACTATAGGGGCGAAGTTCCAATAAGGCCCTCCTACGCCCCTAGGCAGGGATATCTTTTTATGATAGGTTATGCTAATTATTATTTGTTTCACGACAACGCAACCCCAGGAGTTTCACCTGGAGAATATTAGAAAGCAAGGCACAGAGGTTAGTGGCACACACCAGGGCTGGAGACATGGTTACAATTAAAAGACAATCTTTATTAAAGGTTTTAAAAGAACTCTAAAAACATGAGACTGGAGGACTATAAGGAAAACCAGAGCACTTGGTTAGTCCGAAAAGGTGCAACAGATAAAGGCATAAAAGGCAGCAGACATACATACTAATCACTGTGGGATTGGTAACACACGAGAGAAAAGGAGAAGGAGGGAGGAGGGGCGCAGCGTGTGCCACACACACATGCAGCAGCACCAGAAGCTCTCAAACCCAAACACACATGGGGCGCTTCCAAGTGCCCGAATACAGGCACGCCGCACTGGTCACTATAATCAGGTGGTAAAAAGTTAAATAATGGCCACAAAAGCCCTAATTGGAGTACCATGCAGTCAATAGAGCCACACCGGCCTTACCTGCACCTGGGACACCCCAAACCAGAGGAGAACCAACCCGGAGTAAGCAGTCACCAGCTCAAAGTGCAAGACGCGCGTCAGGTAACCTAGCACCTTTTATACTAAGCTCTACTCCCCCAGCCAATTAGCTGGTAAGCACCCAGAGCTACAGCTGCCCCTAATTAGAAGGTGAAATGAGCTCAGACTGCTGCACTGAAGGCAGGGTGAAGCTCATACTGCTACAGATGGATGGACTTCACATGCTAAGCGAAGCTGCAAATACTTTTACTCTTAGAGAAGCTCATGTAGCTCATGGTTTACATTATATAAGTTGTAACTGTATATAAAACAGCACAAACTCTAATATTTTACAGACTGAGTGCTTTACCTGAGTCCACATGGATTTTGACTCGCTATCATTCATTTAAAAAATAAAAATTGGTTAATTATTAAGAGTAAATATCAAATCACATTTTAACAGAATTTTTTTTTTTTCAAAAATGTCTCCCTCAAGAGCCAGCCACAAAAAGTGTATCATCTTTAGAATTGTTCCTTTGTGGCACTTTCTTTAGCTTTGAGATAGCAAGAGCCTTTAGTGCAGAACCCTCACTATGGTTTGGCACACTTTTCTTTCAGCTGTGTTGATTCGTAAACTCCTTGAAGGTTTGGTCATGACTCAGGTCTCCGTGTTACCCTCACCCCGAAGTACCATAGCCTCAGGGGCTCTTACACTGGAAACACAAGGCAATAGAAAAAATGTTTAAAACAAGGGAAAACAACATAACTTAGTGAGCCTACGATGGATTCCGAAGAGACAATGTGACGACCTCTTCTTAATGCTACTTTAGTTTACAGTTCTACTGCAACACCTGCTTTTAAGGCTAAAAATAATCATAGGCTACCGTTCAAAAGTTTGGAAACAGCGTTTAAACGCATGGAATCACTGTTTTCAATTCTATAAAACTTACAGAGACAGAAATGCAATTATGCCAATTTTTCTTTTCCCAAACTGACAGAAAAACCTTGGGTGTCAGTCAATAGTTATTCAATATTCCTTCCTGAAAAACTTCTGAGCTTTTAAAGTAAAGTGGACCCTAATAGTGATGCATGAACACACCACACCACACAGTATGAGCTTCTTTCTCTGCGTTTAACCCATTCACCAAGTAAAGAAGTGGGCTGTCACCACCCAGGGGCGACCAGGGAGCCGTGTGTGGGGACAGTACCAAGCTCAAGGGAACCTCAGTGATGACACTAGCAGTGTTGGTACTTAAAACTACAACCTTCTGACTGTAGGGGTAACTCCCTAACCACTAGGCCATTTATCACTGTAAATGAGCATCTATAAGTAAGCTATTATGTGTAAAATATTTAAATGTGTGTTTACAAAAAACAGTGAACAATAGTGTGTGAGTGATGTTTCAGGCTACAAGACTGGATTCATTTGACCCAACACACCCTTTTCTGCTCACCTCAGACCCTTACTGATAGCTGGCACTGTCACTTTTAGCAGTTCTATGCTTGTTCTATGAGCCCTGTGCAACCACACCTATTATAAATAGCTAGAAAGGGAAAAGACCAAGTGTTAGATGTGTGCAAAATGATGAACAGAGCTGTAGATGATAATGACTCTGAGAACTGTATTTGAAAATATAGTTGTTATACAGTTGTTGCCAACTGTATACCTTAGTTTCAATAACCTAATAACTTATTAATAACCTTATACTATAACTTATATTAAAATACTAATAACTTATTAATAACCAAATAACCTAATAAATTATTATTGAAACTAATAACTTAGTTTCAATAATAATTTACCTTAGTTTCAATAACCTTCTTGTGTAGTTTATGCCATTTAAGTCTGTACTGTATAAGTGATACCAAACTTCTATCACGTAAAGAAACAGAAACTGCCAAAAATGAGTTCAAAACTTTCCTTTTATTATCTCTGCTGCCATCTTGTGGGATGTTTACAAAGAAACAGGAAACTATCAGTCTCACAAGAAAGAAGTGAACCTACCAACTTGACACGAATCACAGAGGGGAACAAGCTTTATACAAACATAAACAAAACAAGAGTCACATGATCAAAACAGTAGTCTCACAAAAGTAAAAAATATACAGCGGTTCAAAGGCAAATTTACAGTTTTACACACACTCACACATACACACTTTCTCTGAAGGTCACTGCAGGGCTTCACATCTCCATGTAGGCCAGTTGTGCTGGTGGATAAACACAGAGGAAGCCTTGTCAGAGATGCATTTGGCTAGGGCTGGTTTTGTTTCTGCTACTGAGGACTGCGGTTAAAACCACACACGCTGCAACAATCGGCCGAAGGAGCTCGGGATTAAGAAACATACAGGCAATTAAACTTGAGAGCAGACAACAAGTGCCGTCTACCTAGAATAAAAGCTGAAGTGAAAATGCACTAACCTGTAAATAAAACATCTTCATCTGAACCTAAGCCAGACACTTTTAAAATGACTAACAGACAAATGAACAGGGAGGGGGATTACCCATATATATATATGTAAATCTATTACCCACAGACTCACAGACACAGATACTGTGGCTTTTATTCTTGTGGCTGAAAGACAGAGTTGATAAACAACAGGATGTGTAAAAACACTAAGAGTTCAAAGAGCTGCATAGGCGTGTACTGCCTGTCAAAAATGTGTCCGTATTATTTAAAACAGAAAGATTTACTATATTGTTGCCCTTGGAACTCAATTTGATTATATTATATTAGATTTGGATTTATTGTCACTGTGCAGTGTACAAGTTCAAATCCAACAAATGCAGTTAGTGGAAGAATAGTATTATTTACAAAGTCCCAGAATAAGAATGAAAGTAATACATATTTTAGCGCAGATGTATTCCTAGCCGAAATGCACTGGAGGGGGCGAGAATGCCTACTGTGAAACAGGGACATCACTAGGATGGAAAGATAGGGCTTAGCCCCCAGGGTTGTAGGAAGGCATTAGCGTGTATAGAGCGCTGAACATTTTTCATCAAATCTTTCCTTTCACTTACGGAAACAAGTAAAGTTAAATTAAACAGTGAACAGTTAGGGACACTCATAGTATTGTTCTGTTAAACTGTAGTCTGTTGACAGTAGTCCAACTGTTACTACACAATTTACCAGCCTCTCTTACTCTTATCCATCGATGGTCAGGGAACCAACACAGAAGTACTTGCCCTGATTGTCTTTGGGTGGGGGGTAAGCACAGCAGGTGGAGCCATTATAGTGTGTTCTGCAGATCATTCAGAGCTAATTTTAATGCAGCATCGACTGTTGGCATGTGAAAACCACAGCTACTCTGCTATGACTGGCATACACCCACTGTCATGGCCCTACCCTGCTGAAGACACTGCTGAGTCAGAGATACACCTATAGTCTCACGATGGACTGATTAGCTGTGCAGCGACAGATGAGCCACAGTCAGTAAACTTACATGTGCCCATTTATGGTAACTGTTTCAGTTCAAATGACCAGTGTGTAGGTAGAATGTAGTATTTTGGTTACTGGAATAGAACAGAAATGTGGAGTTGTATTTCTGAATTAGAAGTTTTTTTTTTAAAACCTTTAAATAACTTTAGAAAATCTTTAGAAATCTTTAAATCACTTTAGATTTAAACAGGTCTATTTTTGCAGTCAGTGATGCCATGATGACAGAGTAGAGATGAGCAACATGACAATATTCATTGTTATTGTGATAATTTACATGAAAATTCACATACATTTTGAAAACATTTTGTTTTCATAGTATGTTACCAGAGATGACACATTAACACATTACTGAAATATTGTGTTAATAATATTGTAGCTTGAGTGTTGAGTGAGCTTTGAAACAGAGAGAAAGAAACCCAGATAAGCATCAGAGATGTTCACAAAGGGCCCTTCACTGCTAGCAGGTGCGAAATCGCTTTGCAGCCGAACAGAAACTAAAACTCAGAGGCGTGCACCGAGGTTTAAAAGCTCCTTATATTAATATGGATATCCATCTATATGTAAACAATAATAAGTGTATACTCTGGTCTTTTAAGAAAGTTACATCAATGGGAAGTGGTGTGGTAGCTCCATAATCACCTTATTTAAGCTGTGAGGAACGTTGTGTCAGTATTTTCTAGTTAATGAAGGAGGGTCAAGATAAGGAAGCGATCTGGTTATCAATTCTCGGACAGTTTAGCAAAGTTTTTTTTTATAACCCTATAATTTATAGGCCAGTTTCCCAGACAGGGATTAAGTCTAGTCCTAGATTATGTAGTGCTGGGAATAGACATTTTCCATTGAAAAGGAAAGTGTAGTCCAAGACTAGGCTTAATCCCTGTCT
>JBBPDH010014163.1:0-11086 GCA_037974565.1 Clupeocharax schoutedeni
TTCATTTTGTAAAGCTGCTTTGTGACAATGACCATTGTTAAAAGCACTATATAAATAAAATTGAATTGAATTGAATAGTATAATAATAATAACTAGAACTGCAAGCAGTTATTTACGGGGTCCAAGCGATGGCGCGGTCCACATCCCGGGCACCCTCGAGAACGAGTAAGTCGGGTCAGACGAACGCGTGCAGTGCAAAAAGCTTATGCAAATGTGTAAGAATTCATGTCAATGAGGTTATTTACAAATGTACACCTGTACGTTATAGCCCCACTTAGGAATCAATATGTGTCAATAAGAGTTTAGTTATGTTACGATGTTGATCTGTGAAAATTTTGTCCTGAAAGTAATGACTGGCATATTGGTTGGACACAGGAAAAAGAGAATGTTTTTGAGACAATATACCATGCCCAGTCTAATCAATCATTGAGATATTCAAGTTCTCCATGGTAAAGTATACCAAATTCCGGAATGCAATTTTAAGTGGTTTTGGGATATAGAAATGTGGTAGTTATAGCGCCCCCTATAGGCCAAATTGTGCCTTCTTTTGCATTTTGCCAAAACATTGTGTCTGTGTAAATTCCTCCAAGTTTGGTTGTGGTATGATGTTGTTCTTTGAAGATATTGGCTTCAGAGTAAATATAGGCCATACATGCTTAATATATATTCATGCGTAACATCAAAGCGATTGCATAAATCAAATATCTGCTTCATTAACTTTTTGCGGCCGTCAATGTAGATGATGTATACCAAATTTGGAGAGATTGGGATAAACGGCCTCTGACTATTTAACTTTATTATGTTCTGAGGTTGAGCCAAAATGGCAGGAAGTAGGCGTGGCCATGTGGGTGGGACCATATAGATAATATTAGGGATCATCCAAGGTATAAGCCGCATGAAGGATTTTCAGTCTATGTGACCCGGTTAACAAGATATGACTAAAAACGTAATTAGCCTTGTGAGAGCGTCACCTAGTTGTGAATATCTGCCATCTTTTGCTAATGTCCAAAACTTCTTGTGTGTTGTTTGTCTCCAAAATTTGGTTATGTTAGGATGTTGACCTTTGAAGATATTGGCTTCAGAGTAAAAATAGGCAACACGTAACATCAAACGTAACATCAAAACGATTGTATATATCAAAAATCCGCTTCAGAAACTTTTTGCGGCCGTCAACGTAGATAACATATGGCAAATTTGCCGACATTCGGATAAACGTCCTTGGACAAGTTAACTTTTGTAGGTTTTGCGGTTTAGCCAAATTTGCGGACAGTGGGCGTGGCCATATGGGAAATCAGAGATATACATTTGATGCAGGAGCTTCCAGAGAATAAGTAATTGAAAGAATTTTGAATGTAGCCCTTAATGTTCCAGAGATGTGAGCACAAACGTACATGGGCCCATTACAGCGCCACTTACTGATGCACATGTGCCATTTCAGGTATTCGTAGACCTAAACAGTCCCCCAAAGGGTTTCTACAAAACTTGTACGATTTAGGCCCTGGGTGGTAATTTATGTACAAAAAAATATCAGAGTGAAAAGACCACGCCCCTTTTAATTAATACTTACCATCTTTCAGCGATTGACTCAGGAGTGGTCCGTCATGACATCTATCAAATTTCGGATTTTGATTTTAAGCCATTTTTGAGATACAGAAATGTGGATTTTATAGCACCCCCTATTGGCCAATTTGTGCCATCTTCTGCAAGTGTCCAAAACATCATGTCTATGTATACCCCTCCAAGTTAGGTTATGTTACGGTGTTGACCTTTGAAGATATTAGCTTCAGAGTAAACATAGGCCACACTCATTCTATAGTAATTGGCAAGTAACATCAAAATTATTGCATTAATCAAAAACCGCTTCAGTATCTTTTTGTGCCCGTCAACGTAGATGACGTATGGCAAATTTGGCGACATTCGGATAAACATCCTGGGACAAGTTAACTTTTGTAGGTTTTGCGCTTCAGCCAAAATGGCGGACAGTGGCCTTGGCCAATGGGAAATCGGAGATATACATTTGGTGCAGGACCTCCCAGAGAATAAGCAGGTGAAAGAGGTGAAGAATTTTTTGATTATCTCTTACAGTGCCAGAGACGTGAGCACAAACGTACATGGGTCCGTTACAGTGCCACCTACTGTTGCACATGTGCCATTTCGGGTATTCGTGATCTGACACACAGACCTAAACCGACCCCCAAAGGGTTTCGATAAAGCTTGTACGATATAGGCCCAGTTGTTGGATAAAAATGACTTATTGTTATCCCATGCTTTTAATGTTTTAAAATGTACTCTACCCTATTGAAGTGTCATTACAGAACGTTCCAGTGGAAGAGGATGAAAATGCCTACACCCTGAGGATGACCTTCCTTGTTCCATGATTTAGGTGTTTTCTGCTTAAAGTACATAATCAGCAGACTAACATTCTAACAGCTAAATAAACATAACAGGAAGAGGCCTCAGGGCGGAGACACTATATGATAAAGGAACTGACTTGTCATGCAACTGCTGAAAACTAATAAAAGAGGAAGCGATAGAAACAGAGAACTCAGAGTGAGTAGGAGATTGTAACTGAGACATTCTCTGCTTACTCTCGCTTGCAAGCATTTTACTCAAACTCACTGTGTCCTGTCTCATTATTTGTCTGTGTTTCCAGGTGTTTAAACCTGACATTTACTTGGTCCTTCGAGCCGGATCTGCTGATACACCTGAGGACACCTGCAGGTGGCTGAGGAGTCCAGGAAAACCGTGGCCACGGCAGGAACAGCTAGGCTGACCTAAAACCCATTTGGGGTTTAGGGGCTGTCAGTCCGCCTGCGGGATGTCTGACAGTTGACAGCTTAAAAAGAACAAGAGAGGGACCGGAGTGGTGAGTAAAATTTAAATAAATGTGCACTGAAAGAAAAGACAGTTGGAAAAATAGGACACAGGGGCGTCGGCAGCAGGGACTAAAAGAGAAAAACAGTGAAAAGAATAAAATTAGTTGCTGTCTAGGAAATAAAACCCTGTGGATTCTAGATTCTGACAGGTATAATAGTGTGGCGGAGCTCTATAAATTCTGTAAAAAGGTTTTGAAGTGATTCAAGAGCACAAAGAGAAAAACAACTGTCTGAAAGAAGTAAAAGAGTGAATGGGTAGGAGACACCACTAGGTACCCCTACTATATACATCGAGAAAAACAGCAAACTGCAGAGGAAGCAATAGGCAAGAATCCTTCGCCTCAGCTGAGGTAGAAGCTTAAGGATTACCTCTGCAGGATTTCTGCTGTCTCAATGATAATTAATCTATAGAACACCCTAAGTGTTTATAAGGTTGAACTAAAAAACAACTCAAAAATGGGAAAGTGTTCAAGTAAACAGGATCCAAAAGAAGTATTCCAATGCAAAGATTGGAAATATGTAAAGATAATTAATCCTGAGGCGATAAAACATTTAGATTTGTGGATAAAGGAATTTGATTTTGATGGAACATTAAAAACACAAAAAATAACCACATTAAGAGATAAAATATGCTGTGCTGCAAAAAATAAAGAGAAAAGTAAAAAGAAGTTGGGATATGAAAGCACAACCATATGGCTGAAAGAAAGAGCAAAGAAAACAAAATGAAGAAGAAAGGGCAAAGAAAGAAATACAAACAGAGGAGCCGAAGGAAGTAATGTTTCAAAGAAAGTAGGATGATGAGGAAGTAGTGGTCAGAGCAGAAGTGCAGGCCCGAGCAGAGCCAGAACTAGGCTGGAAGAACCAAGCGCACCCCCAGTTGAGGTTAAATCCGCACTCTACCCTATCTTGCCTGGGTACCAAACTCCACCTCCCGTATATGTCCAAACTAGAAGCAAAGGAGGGGTCTTTAAATGGTCAAAAAACATGGGGGAAGGTCTGGTTAATAAACCACCCCAACTACCCCAACTATCTCCAGAAAGGGCAGAGCAGTACTTTAGAGAAGGAGGATTCACTGAGTTCCGCGACCAGTTACAGTTTAAACTACAGAATCCTAAGGAAGATGCGTATTTGTGTCCTATGATTGAAGTACCGAACCCCAGGGCAGGTCAAGGTGGACAAGGACCCACTATGTTAGTTTTTAGGACTTGGACTGCAGAAGACATAAAGAAAGTGGTACAAACGTTACCCCCACCAAAAGAAGATGTAGAACGGTTTTTAACTTAAATAGAAGATTTGAGACAATCCTACCATTTACATGGTGGTGAGGTTCAGCAGATATGGATGGAGGCGACAGGTAGCCATTGGCACCACATTAAGGGAGATCGGGACCCCAGAACTGCTGATGGAGCAATTTTGGGGCAAGACGCACAGGAGCTGATTAATAGAGTAAACTGACTGATAGACAGGGCACGACTCAGATTCAGGCAGAGAGCAAATTACACTGAAATAGGATGAGTAAAACAAAAGGACGACAAATCCTTTGAAGACTATAGAGAAAGAATGACCAAGGTATTTAGAGCCCATAGTGGACTGCAAGACGATGGTACAGACGACGGTCCCATTCGACGACAGTTAAAAAATGCACTGCATGCAGGGACCAGACCTGAAATACATGGGTGGGTCCGTAAGCGTTACATAAACCTCGCTACTGGGACCCTGGAGGAATATATCAATAATGCAATACATGCAGATAAAGTGACCAAAGGGAAAAAGGACAAGAGAACGACAATAAGTACCTTTTATCACGATAATGATGAGGAGAACGAGATTTTTTATCAAGGAAGATGAAGAGGCAGAGGTAGAGCGCAAGGCAGAGGAAGAGGATTTAGCAGCAGAGGACGAGGACGAGGGGGAATCTCTCAAAATAGCAAGGAGTGTTGGAATTGTGGAAAAGAAGGGCATTACGCTAGAGACTGCCCAGGAAACAGTCACCCATCCGCATGACTAGAAAAGCCAAGAGTAAGGGAAAGAAAGTGGATAGAGATAGACGATGATGGAGAACAAGGAGTCGTAGAACTAGACTTGTAAGAGATATTCGCCTTTGACACTGTAAAACCAGAAATAACCCTGTTAGTAAATGGAGAACCTATACGGTTCCTGTGCGATACCGGGGCATGTAGAACCACCTGTACAAAACCTTTTCCTAACTATGCACCTAGTGGAACTGGAGTGAGCATACGAAGCGCAAATGGCATAGTCACATGGGCACCGCTATCCACTCCAGCCTGGATTCGAGATCCTAAAGGGATGTCATGTCAATTAAAAATCTTAATGACTCCCAAATGTCCCATCAACTTATTAGGACGAGATGCGTTACTAAAACTACAACTCGCCTTGGTTCCCAGGGAAAACGGAAACATAGCCGTTGTGCGAAAAGGGGAAATGCCAGGAACCCATGTCCTGCAGGGAACAGGAAGCCCTGGCATTTATTACTCAGTTGACATTCCTGACAAACCACCGTCTAAGACTGGAAGTGCGTTAATAATAGAAGGGAAAAATAGCGTAAGCCACCCAGAAGATGTCATGCTACCCGATTCACTACATGTCACGCTGTGGTATAAGAAAGATGGTAAACCAGACTCAAAATATGAAAATGAATTGAGGAAAGCTACCCCTGCTCTGATTACTCTGACTTACTTGTATTCCGATGCTGAAAGTAATGCAGGAGTAGAAGTAACATTACCAGAACAATTAAACAAAATATACAAAGGGTCAGATATCCCTTACAGGGGATGGGACATTCCACATGTTTCCCTATGTAAAAATTTTCATTGCGAGTGGAAAAGTATTGGCCGGTTGGTGGTGCGCGGAAAATATGCCAAAGACTGGGTAGCTACTTCTTTATTTTTTCCGGGTATCTACTTCTGTAAACACATGGCACAGTGAAAGTACAGGCCTGACCCGAAAAGCGCTATTTTGGTCAGTGCAAGTGCAGGAAGGAGTGCACATGACTGATCATGACACCAAGTGACATTTATTTCTAACCTCAGAGGAAGAACAGAATTCTGTCCCAGAGATATTGTGGTCAAAAGGACCCACAGATGTGGGATTAATAAAAGGAATGTTACCAGTACAAATTAGGCAAAGAACAGAATACAGACCATGCGTTAGGCAATATCCTCTGAAAACAGATGCGTTAGAAGGCATAAAACCAGTATTAGATTATTTAAAGGCTGCAGGTGTCATAGTTAAGTGTGAAAATTCACCATGCAATACTCCTATTTTTCCCGTAAAGAAACAACCACTGTCAATAGGGTGGAGAATGGTGCAGGATTTGCAAGCAGTAAATAATGTTGTTATACAAAGAGCACCTTGCATGCCTGATCCGTACACTTTACTAAATTCATTAAGACTAGATGCAAAGTTTTTCACAGTAGTAGACATCAGTAATGCATTTTTCTTGATACCAATACATGAGGACAGCCAGTTTTGGTTTGCATTTACATTTAATGGTGAACGATACACCTATACGAGATTACCCCAAGGGTATTGCGAAAGCCCTACCATTTACTCTCAAGCTATGACTTCTAGCATGGCTAAATTCTCCCCATCAGGAGGAAGTCAGGTACTGGTGTATGTAGACGATGTACTGATAGCATCACCAGATAAAGAAACATGTAAAGAAGATACATTAGAATTGTTAAAACACCTTGCCCAGGAAGGTCATAAGGTCAGCAAAAATAAGCTTCAACTGTGTAAAGAGCAGGTCAAATACTTAGGACACAGCCTAACCGCACAGGGTCGTACAATAATGGAAGACTGGAAAACTGCTATTTTACAGGCACCCAAACCAATAACAAAAAAACAAATGATGTCCTTTCTGGGGCTGACCAATTACTGTAGAAGCTGGGTCCCGAACTATGCTGAAATAACAGCCCCGTTGAACAAAATAATGCATGAAGGGGATTTTAAAAAAATGAACTCCCCAGTAAACTGGTCTTCTGAAGCGAAGAATCTTTCTGTAAAATTAAACAGGCTCTAGTGTCAAGTGTCACCCTGGCTTTACCAGACTACAGCAAACCCTTCGTACAGATGGTAGATTGCAAAGGTTTCTTTATGACCTCTGTACTAACCCAGAAGAACGGGGACAGATTAAGACCAATATCATATTTTTCAACCAAATTAGACAGTGTGGCATGTGCACTGCCCCACTGTGTTAGAGAAGTGATAGCAGCATCCTTAGCGGTACATGCAAGTGCGGGAATTGTTTAGTTCCATGACCTGACCTTAAAAGTACCACATGCAGTGTCGGCACTATTGTTGCAGACTAGCATGACCTTTCTTTCACCTGCCCGACATTTGTCATGCATGACCACATTGCTTTCACAACCACATCTAACTATAGAGCAGTGCACTTCCTTAAATGTGGCCACATTAATGCCAAACCCAGAAGAAGGGGGAAAAAACGACTGTCAGGAGGTAGCAGAAAGGTCAACTAAAAGCAGAAGTGATCTGTTGGATCAGCCATTATCAAGTGGAATTCGTTATTCGTAGACGGCTCATTAAAAAAGGATCAGTATGGCAAGACTAAAACAGGATATGCGGTAGTAACTATGGACACCGTATTACAAATGAAGGCTTTGCCTTCTCATTATTCTGCACAAGCAGCTGAACTGGTAGCCTTAACTGAAGCATGTAAATTAATGACAGGAAAAGAAGCAACTATCTATACGGACAGCCAATATGCCTTTTCCACAGTACATACCTTTGTTCAATATTGGGCAAATAAAGGAATGATTACATCCACAGGCAGGCCAGTAACACATGCCGATATCCTTAAAGAATTATTGCGAGCTGTGCAACTACCAAAGACATTAGCCATTTGTAAATGCGCGGCACACACTACTGGCACTGTTACAGTATCACAGCGAAATGCACATGCTGGCAGAAAAGCAAAAGAAGCTGCTGAAGAAGGTATCTTCATCCTAGATGATACTACCACCGTAGATACAAAAGTAGTGCAAGAAATGCAGTCACAAGCACATGAAAATGAAAAACAAAGTTGGTTGAATAAAAAGGGGCAATTAAAAGATGGTATCTATGTACGACCCGAAGGTAAACTCATATTACCAAAAAATTTGTACAAATGGGCTGCAATTACGAGCCATGGGGTAACTCATGTCTTGTCAGCGGGGATGGTTAGCCAGGTACAACAAATTTATACCACCTATGGATTTAATTCTTACTTAAAAAATTTTGTAGAGCATGTTTAATATGCGCTAAACACAATCCACAAGGGAACTTACGTCCAAAGAGAGGAAGGTTCCCCCAGCCACAACACCCATTTCAAATACTCCATATGGATTTTATAGAACTAAACAAAAGTGAAGGGAAAAAGTACTGTTTAGTGATATACACTATACTGTACTGATATACTGTTTAGTGATATAGATGCTTTTTCTAAATGGGTGGAAATATTTCCCACAGGCCATACAGATGCGTTAACAGTGGCAAAAGCACTATGCAAGGAAATAATCCCGCGATATGGAATACCAGAACGAATTTACAGTGATAATGGATCACATTTTGTAAATGACGTAATAAAAAAGATAGGAACACTGTTCCACATAGACCTAAGAAATCATTGTGTGTACCACCCACAAAGCGCAGGACTGGTGGAAAGAGCAAACGGAACAATAAAAAATAGACTAAAGAAATGTATGGAAGAGACAGGGAGACCGTGGACTCAGTGTATATCTTTGGTACAAATGTACATAAATATTACCAGTACAAGTGGATTAACACCCTTTGAAATAATATTTGGCAGACCATATATTATACCATTGTTTAAAAATAAATGGGAAACTGATGAGGAAATTAACTTAGCAGACTACATGAGAAAGATGCTAGAAAAACAAAGGAATACCGAAACTAAAGAAGACCCATCTATTTCTTCACAGGTAGATCAACTGGTGGAACCAGGAGATTGGGTTCTGATAAAAAGCATCAAAAGAAAACATTGGCACTCTCCAAAGTGGGAAGGACCATACCAGGTGTTGCTGACAACCCCAATTGCATTAAAAATAGCCGAAAGGACCACTTGGGTCCATTTAACACACTGCAAGAAAATCATTGGGGCCAAAGGAACTGAACAAGGCTAAACATGCAAAACTGATAATAAAGTGGACTTGGTCTATATAGAGATCGGGTAGACTCGAAAGTCAGAGAAGAATATTCCAAGCCATTAAGTCTCATAGCAGGGAAAAGACCACAATGATAATGCAGTGGATAACAGTTAAAGTATTAGTACTAAGCCTAATACTAAGCACAGTCGTTTCGAACATAGGATGTAAAATAAAACCACAAAACAATCATAGGACTATTCCAAAAATATGTTTACCAAAAAACAAAACCAAGCTGATTTTCATACCAGTTTGCGACTCAGTCAAAGGCTAGGAGCAGAAATACTTGACCAATGACCACAGGGAGACGGGATGGAATGCCCTGGTGGCAGATCCTATAGGAAAGGATTGGTCATCTTACTCCACAGGTAATGCGGTATATCATAGGAAGGTAATATCTATGATAGGGCAAAATACCAGTTATGTGACTCTGACAGTGTATCTGACCCAGCAGCCTCTTTTTCCCCCGGAATATAGAAGGACAGGTCATGGCTTCGCAAGCGAAAAATTATGCTGGATGTTTCAAATTTGAGGATGGAGTGATGGTAGGGACCCAAAATGTAATGTGAAGTTGTGCAAATTAAATTGTACCAATATGTCTACAATTGTAGGACCAGTGTTGTCAGATGCAGCCAAGGACAAGGGAATAAAAGTAGCAATTTTTGCAGGAGATGGTAACGATAGGACTTTCTCCGCTACGAGCATTAATGGACCAACAAATAACTGGCTACTAATGGCAGAACAAGCAGCTAAGGTAACTGCTAAAGGATCTTGTGTGGTATGTAAGGGTTCTAGACCCACACTACAAATAGTACCAGCTGTAATAAATCAGACTTGTGTAAATGAGATTCTCCTAAATGAAACAGTAGGATCAGACTGCCAGATTTGGGACAAGGCTTACCCATTAACAAACATTGAAAATAAACCACCCTACTTCTCCAACAAAGTAGCTAGGGGAAACTTTACCTGTTTTATAGTGACACAAGGGCTAAAGAGATATATAGGAGCAGTTAATGTAACTTGGTGCACAGAGATAAAGCCTTGGCCTGAAAATGCCAAGACCATGCGGAGGCAGCATCATCCGGGATCGGTTTCCTAGAAATGCGAGAGGGCTTTGTGCACTAGTAACACTCCTGTTGTCGGTTAAAGTGTGGCACATGTCTCTAGCTGAGTTATTACAGGAAGAGTTTGGCCTTCTCAAAGAAAAACGGAGCATTGCATACCCTGATCCACCTTGGATAGATAGTATTGGGGTGCCTAGAGGAGTAACTGATCAATATAAATTAGTGGACCAAATAGCCGCAGGATTCGAATCAAGTATTTGTTGGTGGTGTACTATAAACAAGAATGTAGACAGAATTAATTACATACATTACAACGTGCAGCGACCGGGGAATTTCACATTAGCAGGGTTTGAGGCAGTGCATCAACAGTTGTCAACAACATCTTTAATGGCTTTCCAAAATCGAATTGCACTGGACATGTTGTTAGCAGAAAAAGGAGGGGTTTGTTCAATGTTTGGCAATCAATGTTGCACTTTCATACCCAATAACACAGCTGCAGACACGATTTTGAACACTGCAGTTGATGGTCTTCGCACGATAAATAAAAAAATTAAAGAACATTCTGGAGTAGACACTACCATGTGGAATGAATGGATGAAAGTGTTTGGCCGATACAAAACACTAGTATAATCTGTGTTATTGTCGATTGCCGTATTCGCTGCCATACTAACTCTTTGCGGTTGTTGTTGCATTCCGTGCATCCGTTCACTGACTCAGAGGCTTATTTCAACAGCTATATCTCCCGTGAAGCAGGATGTGGCTCACATGTACAGGGAGTGCTGAATTATTAGGCAAATGGGTATTTTGTCCACATCATCCTCTGTATGCATGTTGTCTTACTTAAAGCTATATAGGCTCGAAAGCCTACTACCAATTAAGCATATTAAGTGATGTGCATCTCTGTAATGAGAAGGGGTGTGGTCTAATGACATCAACACCCTATATCAGGTGTGCATAATTATTA
>JBBPDH010014197.1:0-11083 GCA_037974565.1 Clupeocharax schoutedeni
GACTAGGAAGGGGAGGAAGGAGCGAGGGTATAGGGAAGACAGGAGGAGGGCCTACGCACAAAGAAGTAAAAAAAAAGCAAAAGCAAAAGGGGAACTAGTATTCAGGGGAAATGGGACGAGATCTAGCGAGGGGGGACGAGGCAACCGTAACATTGCTGGTCAATTTGAATGTATTATTTATTGATTATATACTTTTTTGCATCAAATGGCTACAAATAGTTTACAGTTTAAATATGGATTAAAATTTTGTTTTAATTTTTAAGCAAATTGATGCACTTTAAATCTTTCTCTGCTACAGGCTAAAAAACAATATTGCCACCCTATTATGTCTTTTTGGAAATATTCGGCACGTTTTCGCTGAAAAACTTTGCTGAAAAATCTTTAATCTTCTGTAAAGATAGTGATTGTATTTCAGGGGATAGCTTTACTGACATACTTCAGCATAATGTTAAATACGGCAAGTTTAATGTTAAAGACTTCTGCTTCATCCAACAACTGTATGAAGGCATGTTGATAGAAAAGCTCAGGAGGTGCAGGCGTCAGTGTCAGCGGAGAACATATAATTGAAAAATATGAATGTGCTATTACAGCAGATATGTGGAGGGAAGATTACCACAAAACATTCATATCCAGCACTAACCACTACACGAATGAGGACGTCGAGGTAGTATCAAGGTGCTTTTTGTGGCTCTCTTCGTTTTTCACAGCCCATGTGAAAGAGCCAGTGTGCGCCACTAACAACAGAACATATTTTCGTATATGACCGGGAGAGCAGACGGGAGCGGGAGCGGAAGTGATGGGGGATGGGGGAGTTACTTCATATCTCCTGCTCTGAGCTGTGTGCTCTTCTACTCCCTGCGGCAAAAATGCATGTTCTCCAGGTCACACACGGCATTGAGCCCCCCAGGGGGGTGCGCCCCACTATTTGAGAAGGACTGGTCTACAAAGCGATAATAGATGGACTTTGCTGACAAATTAAACAAAGCCTAATTAAACAAAATTAAAAAAAACATTTTGTAATCGAATCATTCGAGTTACTCGAATAACCGTTTTAGCCCTACTTACAAATGGAAAATATTCTGTACAACTGTGTAAACATCCATACATTTTGTGTAACCATGTTCAGATGTGGAACAAGAAGGTTTTGATGGAACCATTGTGACAAAGAAAGCTTCCTATCCAGTTCCTCACTGTTCTGAACTAGTAGACGTACGTGAGCGTGAGACTCTCGGATCTGAAACGCGTCAGTGGTCTGTTATTTACGTGTTGCTGGTTTGTTCATCAAACGGCAGAGAGTCTCCTTCATGAGCAGTTAATGTTTCATAGCACTTGACGACGCGCCATTTAAGAGACTCGTAAAACACAATAAAAAGATTTGCTCTACACCACTGTGTGTATGTGTGTGTGTGTTTATGTGTGGTGTGTGTGTGTGGGAAGTTTGTGGGTCTCAAGCCCTGTGTCCACTCTCTGTTTGTGTGTGTGTGTGTGTGTGTGTGTGTGTGTGTGTGTGTGTGTTAAAGTGGTGGATTTTGTTTTTCGAAGTTCAACAGAGCAGAAAGAGTGGAAATAATGAGTGGAGAGAGAGGGAGAGAGAGAGAGAAAAGAAAAGTGAGAAAGAAAGAGAAAGAGAAGAAAAGAGAAATAAGAAATAAAGAGAGAAGAAGAGAGTGATGGGGAAAAAGTGACAGAGGAAATGGAGTGATTTAATGGGGAATAGAAAAAGAGAGAGATGGAGGTAAGGAAGGATAGCGTGAGAGATAGATAGGAAAAGAGAGAGATTGTCATCTACATAACAAACATTTATATTGATAGCATCTCAAGTGTGTGTGTGTGTGTGTGTGTGTCTGTGTGTGAGAGTGTGTGTGTGCGTGTGTTTTATTGGTCTGCAGCCGATGTTGTGTGACGGTTTTCTCTCTCTGAACAGCATAAACACGCTCAGGTCCGTCACCTAAATCACCTGCCGTGTAAAGCAATTATCGTCCAGCGGCCATAAATAAGCTCCCAGAGCCGCACTGCAGACCAACAAACCACCCCCCCCCCCAACCCCCCTCGGTTTGCGTTCACAGACTAATGAATCACATATTAACTAGTCACACATACACCAATCACATACCAACAAATCACAAACTAACCAGTCAAAGACTGTCATAGGCTAATTACAGACAACCAATCACAGACTGATCATTCAAAGATGAACCAGTCACAGACCAATCACAGACTAACCAGTCATATGCTAATTATTCACAAACTAACCAATCACAGACTACTTTTGGGTTTGATCTCTGCCTATTTGGGAATGAGGTTCAATGAAGTGCGTATGTGTGTGTGTGTGTGTGTGTATGTCAGTATGTAGTACTTTCTGAAGGACAGATGATAAAAGATTTGGTTCTGCTGTTAAAATCCAGCCTGTCTCCATACACACACACACACACAGATCAATAATGCGGGTGAGATGGAAAGGTTATGTCAGATGTGTGTATTGAACGGTGATGAACATAGAGAGAGAGACAGGGGAAATGAATAAGAAACACAAAATGAGGGTTTGAGAGAGAAAGAGACAGAGAAAGAAAGAGTTTAAGCTAAATAAGGCTCTGTGAGAACAGCTCTTACTGTCCTCAGGTCAGATCACACACTCAGAACACTTTGTCTCTCTCTCTTGTTTCGGATTCTGACAGATGTTATTAACAGATTAGTTGCTGAAGAAGTAAAAAGATGGTTACAGACTGTTACCAGGGTCGGAGGGTGTGGTATCAGTATTGGCATCAGTTTTGGTATTAAGGCAGGCATGGTAACTATGTTATCAACAGATACTGGAGGGTTGAATATTAGTATCATTATCGATATCAGTATCATTGTCCTTAGTTATCTACAGTGTTGCCAGAAGAGCAGGTTTTGAGATGTCCCGCCTCAAGATGAGGCATCCGAAGTTTGAGCACAGCAGAACTTTAGCAGAAGATAAAACACTCAATCCGTCCGATGTGAAGTTCTGATCTGCTGTTGAAGTGGTTTCCAAGGTGACCTGCACTTATCTGGACAGGTGTGTGTCTGGGGAGCAGATAACACCAGCTCTGACCGGTCATTTGCATTGATTTCTGATTAGACGCCTTGTCCAGGGAAGCAGGAGGTTGCTGTGGGCGACAGGGTGACGAGGCGGGTCTGAGTTAATGCTGAGGGTAAAGACAGGCCCGTTAACAAACGGTCAATTACTCAATTATTATAACAGCTCAATTAGAGTTTGTAAAAGTCCTGGAGCAAGAACACACACACACAATCACAAAGATATCAATTCTCTCTCTCACTCTTTCTTTGTTACTTTCTCCTTCTCTGCAATTTTTCTTCATTCTATCATTCTCTTCCTCTCCCCCACCCCCGCTCTCTATCTCTCTATCTTTCGCTCTCTCTCACACTCACTCTGAGGCTGAATCAGTTCACATTCAGGTTTTTCTACAATAGTTGTGATGGAGGGCCCTGATTAATGACGAGGTTCAGCTGGTCTCCACGGCAACACCTTTTTTTTTTGCAGGAGGATTTTTATTTTGTCTCTGGTTGTATAGAGTCTGTACATTCACACCGGTAGTGGGCGGTGCAGACAGGAATGGAAGGAGATGGTGTACGTCTCTATATCCACAAACAGAGACACACACACACACACACACACACAAAAGTCTTGAGCTCCCTATTTCTTCATATTTTGCTTCCAAACATCCTGACTTTCTTGTAGGTTTTACACACTCAATCCAGTCTGAATGTTTTTTGTTTGTTAAGACACACAGTGACTTACGTATGAATCATACAAGCAGAACAAAACACATCTACCTTAAGGCCTGAACCAGGGAAGAAACAGGTGCTGATGATTCCAGATGGTCAGGTGTTGATCAGTATACTGGTGGTGCTGAATGCTGGGGCAGTTGGTTGGCCTAGTGGTTAAGGCATGTGATCAGAAAGTCCGGGTTTGATCCCCAAGACCGCTAGGCACCGCTGAGGTACCCTGAGCAAGATACCGTCCCCACACACTGCTCCCCGGGTGCTGTGTTCATGGCTGCCCCCTGCTTCACTTGGTGAATGGGTTAAATGCAGAGGTTGAATTTCGTGCTGTTCACACTGTGTGCTGTGGTGTGTTCACGTATGACAAACGGTCACTTTCCCTTGGTTGGAACACCTCATATCTTTAGACCCTTTGTAGCCTGCCGCAACAACACATTTGTTCCCATTCCTCTCATGTAATCTACTTAGTATGCCAAAGAAAATACAGTTTGACAGGCAGCAAATTTCTCGCTAGAAAATGCACAGCTGTCTTCATTGGTTCCTGGAGAAGATTTTGTTTATTAATGTTAATGATGGTCGGTCAAGTCCAGGCAATTTTTTTAAGCGGTGCTTGCTCTTTTTGATGCAGTTGCCATGGCGCCAGCACTAACGACAGGATTAATTACAGAGAAGAACACAGGAGCCACCGGAGCACCTAAGCTTGTAACGGAATGGCTGAACATGCACCTGTCTTCTCTGGAGATGCTCATTAAAACAAGCTGTTCTGAGCCATGGGCCTTAAACACTCACACACACACACACACACACACTGTAATTCTGGCCCTATTTTCAGGCCTTTCTAGAGTTGTGGAGGACCTCTGGCAGGTTGCCGTGTGTTTACCCCAAGCTAAGACAGATGGTAGGACTTCTTCAGTGTTACCACAACGTCAGCATTTTCTCTGATGCTGAGCGTTCAGAGGCCCCCTACACGCACTCTTTGAACTCTCACACACACTCACTCTTCTCCACATTCTTGCCGAACAGGTTAGATAAATGGATCTCACCCAGTTTTACTCCTCACCCAGTCTGCCGAATGTTTGGGTGGAAAGTGTACTTGAAGGTTTGAAGATAGTGTTTACAGTTTAAGGTGTAGGAACCAGGCAGAAGGCCGATGCAGCATCACCTTAAATGTGTTTTTGCAATTACACATCTCATACACACACACACACACACACACACACACACACACACATGCGCGCACACAAACACACACACCTACACCCCTCATCCTGGTGAATGTAATTCTAAACAACAGAGGAAGCTCCTGTAGCTCACTGTACTCCACCTCATGGACCAGCTTCTCCTCCAACCTTTGGCCAACTTCATCACCTTATGAACCAGCTTCTCCTTCACCTCATGGATCAGCTCCTCCTTACCTGCTCTCAGCTTCCACATTATGGAAAAGGAGCCCAGCACCAGCACAGTATATACATATTCAGATTATTTATTAGAGTAGATTTTGACATACTGTGGGAATCTCTTTGATCTGTTTTCTCATTTTGGCCAAAATCAGAAAGTGCTAATAGGGATATAACATTCCTGCAGATTATATTCCCCATTACACAGAGATCCACAGTTCTGTGCCACAGTCTTAAGTCTTCATTATATTTTGCTTGGAATCACCTGGTTCATGCAAAAATACTATTTTTTGGAGGGCAAACATTCTTATCTTTTGCATGTTGAGTGGATTAAAAGAAGGAAACAGGAACATATGGTTTTACTGAAACAAGCTGCAAAGTGCCTAAAGATACAAGGAGCCTAGATAAAGGTGTTCCAATCACTCAGCATTCAGCATCACCAGTATACTGATCACTGCCTGATCATCTGGAATCACCTACATCTGTTTCTTCACCGGTTCAGGTCTTAAGTTCTGCTTGACCGATTCATATATACTGTGTGACTTAACAAGCGATGTCCAGTCTCAGGGACTGGACTGAAAATGAGAGTCTTTAAAAGTCCTTCAGGAAGCCTGGAGAACTGTTTCTGAAGACTACATTAAAAACGTAGAATCTGTATCTGTATCTTTGGAAGCGAAATATGTAAAGACATTTGAAGGAACTGAGTTACGGTGGGGCTCAAAATGAATGAAAGTGGATGGGGAACGAGGCCGGAGGTGTATAGTGTCTGTCTGACTTCTGCAGAAGTTTTCTGCCGCGGGGCGTCCCATTCAGCTAAACTTGTTAGAGTCGTTCCATCTGCTGCGGTTCCGCGTGAGAGAGACGGAGTTCAAATAGACGCATTTGCACAAACATATATTTGTGCAGGAAAAATAGTTACGGATGTGCAATGCAATCTGATTTACAGAGCGATATACGTAGCAGAGCGTAAACGAGTGCCGGAGGGGGCCTTGACATTTAAAATGCTACACATATGTTCACACTTTCTCTTTCTGCCTCCTTCTCACTGCACATTATTCACATTACACTCACACACACGCACACTCTCCGGCAGGGGTGTAGCACGCTGGCCTCCCTCCAAACGCTGCACACTCCACTTGTCTGGACAGTTTCCAGAGAATGCATGTCGTGCTGCACTAACAAATGTACATGAGACGCTCACTGACAGCTTCATACATCATCCATTCACCACCTCAGGGTTTTCCTTCCATCCCTCTCTCCTAGCAGTCTCATGACCAGCCCAAATCTAAACCTCCACATGGGCTTATAGGCTTCCAGAGACTCCGCTCTGGATGCAGATGTCAGCAGACTGTCAGCACTACCAGACACAAAGACAGGAACCTCTACAGGAACCCAATAAAAAATAGGCAAGTCAATTTTCCAAAGGTTCCAAATCATTGAAAAACCTATTTTTTATTGCTATTTTAAATGAAAAAAAGTGTGTTAACGCTTGTCTGAATTCACTGTTTATGTATTGTCATAAACACCAAACACCAATTTACACACCCAGCCAGCCAGCAGCAATGATGTTTGTTAATGATGCCTTCGGAGGGCAGCAGTGAGAAACATTTGTTTATTTGATGTTAATAACTTTTAGAGGGTGGAGGTGAGTAATATTTATTTTGTGTTAATAATGCTTTTAATGAGACAGTGTGTCTTTTTCGCTTATATGATATACAGCGGTAATAAAGCTCATTTATTTGATGTTAATAATGCCTCTAGATGTTTGTTAATATGATGTTAATAACATCTTTACAGGGTGATGGTGAGTTATTTTAGCTTGCATTATATTAACATCATCTTTCGAGGGCAGCAGTGTAATGTTTGTTTATATGATGTTAATAATGTCTTGAGAGAGTGGCAATGAGTAAGTGTTTATTTGATTTTAATGACATCTTTAGAGGGATGTGGTGAGTACCATTTGTTTATTTGATGTTTGTTAATACCATCTTTATTGGGTGGTAGTGAGTAATTACTTGTTACTTGTTATTGTTAATTATGTCTTAAGAGGGCAGCAGTGAGCAATATTTGTTTATTTGACGTTTGTTAATAAAAGCTTTAGAGGGCTGTGGAGAGTGTTGGTTTATTTGATGTTGTTGATGTCTTTTGATGGTGGCGGTGAGTGTCTTGTTGAGTAAAGAAAAGGTTTAAATCTGAAAATGAACTTTTGAATCTCGCTGACTAGTTCAGGGAGGTGCAAATAACTCTGTGAGACTGAAGTTCGCTGTTTCTAAAGCTATTGGGTGAAAAGGCCTGGGGGTAGACAGGTGTTACAGACTCTCTGACTCGCCGTCTGCTTGTGCTAATTTTCTCCCTAAAAATGCGTTAAATTCTTTTCTCACCTTCACAACTCAACACTAAAATATCCTAGTCTGACAAAATGAAGCAGAAGTTCAGGTGAGGGAGCAACTTGACACAGTTCCAAACATTCTGGATGATTTTTGATTAAAACAGGAATGCAGTAAAGAGTCAAAAATGAAATACTGCTTAAGGTAAATGCAAACAAACAACACAAAACAAATCCAAACAAACCTGGCAGCAGATAGACAAATAAGGGAGTATAGCAAAGACATGAATGTAGGAATGGATTCATGAAGGAATGAAAGAATGACGTGGAATAGAATAAGACAGAGGAGAAGCTGGTTCATGACATGGAGAAGTTGTTCCAGGAGTTAGAAGAAAAGCTGGTCCATAAAGTGAAAGTGAAACTGGTCCATGATGTCGAGGTGAAGGTCCATGAGGTGGAGGAATGATATTCCGAAGGACTTTTGCCAAAATGAGTGAGTTTGTGGGATGATGGCTCGACTGCTGGAGGTCACTTTCAGTTTGTGATTTTAATCTGCTAGAGCTGCTAAACATCTCAAATTGATGGAGAACGTGGAGCTGCTGATATTCCTCTAAAAGTCTTTCCACAGGCTGTTGTGCGGAGTGAGTTTATGGTTCCCAGAGTGAGAGAGACCTCCTTAAATGTATTCTTAAAATGTGATCATAAAAGTCATAAACATGTAATTGCATTCTAGGGGATGCTGTATTGTGGGACTCCAACCACAGTCCACTATTCTAACCACAGTCCACCAGTTCCAGTATCTCACCATATAGAACCATCTGAGGTGGATTTCTTTATGAATATAAATATGAAGGGAGAGAAGGGTGTGTGAGTGGGGGAGATCTGTATGTGTCAGGGGTGTGTGGGGGAGAAGAGGGTGTGTGAGGAATGTGTGGACGCAGTCTGTGGTGTAAATGTCTATGACAGAGAAGAGAGAGACCCTGATGATCTTCTCAGCTATTCTCTTTCCTCTGTAGGGTCTTGTGGTCTGAAACGGGAGAATTCCCATACCAAGCTGTGATGCAGCCGCAGAGGTGCTATCTATAGGCCCTCTGTAGGACATGGTTAGGGTTTGACGTGTGCATGGGAGAGGGGGTGACCGATGGAGCACACCCCTCCACCCTGACCTGTAGAACATTCAAATTCAGAAAACAACTACAAGAAAAGCAATGATACTTAACATCCTACTACCTACATTATAGTCAACATCCCCAGTTTGGTGTGGAGGAGTAAATAAGAAACACAAAGGTAGACTCTAGTGCTTAGACATACAGGATCGTAGGACTAGGAGAAGAAAGCACTCTACTAGTTGGTTCTTTAACATACAATTGTTTCAAGATACAAAATCACCATTGACATAATGGAAGAGTTAAAAATATCAAAACAAATATCTAAAAGGTGTCAAACATTTTGTGGATGTTAGGTCTTCTTGACCGTGAAGCTTGTGTTGATGTAAGGTTCTCCGAGGTGTGCACACCACGGATGTTAGTGCTGTAAAGAGCTGATGATGTCAATAAATGCAGTAGATCGTGAAGGTCTGATATTCTTCTTGTTCAAAGAGAAACAATTTTACTCCTAGTGGGGAATGAGTGAGCAAAAAAATAAGGAGAAAATGGAAAGAATGGAACACAAAAGCCTCGTTCATGAATTCCAGGCTGAAAAAAAAAAAAAAAGAAAAAGAAAAAGAAAGAGAGGAAGCTAAAAGGTCGCGATGCCCTGAAATCCTCACAGACTCATCAGGATTCTTTAGAAGACCAAACCTGCTGCCGCCGCTCTGGTACTCATTCTTCCTTTATTAAATGTTATCCCTCATTTTTGGGGCTGTACTGAAAGCCAGTGCAAAAGGTCATGGGACCACCCCTCCCTCCGTCCCACCCACGTCCCCCACCCCCGCCAGGGCCAACGGCCGTCATTCCGCCAGGGTGAGATGGGCTATTAGCTGTTAGCCTCCATAAAGGTTAGCCTTGAAAGGAAAGAGCACAGAGTGACATTTGTTCACATCTGACGTCCGACGGAAGACAGAAATGTGACAAAATTCTTAGAAGAAGCTTTTCTTTTCTTCTTTCTCCCCTTGCTCTGTCAGGGCTTTTTTTAAGGGTTCCTAGCAGAGAATTGATTAGCATATGATTGATGGAGAGAGAGAGAGAGAGAGGGAGATACAGAGAGACAGAAAAAGAGAAACTGGGGGAAAAGTTTAAAGAAAGAGGGAAAGAGGACGGATAAGTCCGGGTCAAATTCTCTGATGGCTTTATGATCAAGGCAACTTATTCTGGAGCAAGTGCAACCCACACACACACACACACAAACACATGCACACACACAAAAAATGGGTGCATTTTAAGACATTTTAAACCCTCTCTCTCTGTCTATCTCTCTCTCTCTCTCTCTCTCTCTCTCTATTTTTCTTTCTTTTTATTATCTTTCTTGCTTTTTCTTCTTGTTGCTTCTTCTTTTTCTGTGTGTGTGTGTATGTGTGTGTGTGTGTGCTGTGGATATATCCTTCCTGGCCACTGTCTCTGCTCCTTGTTGGTGTACAGTTGGAGACTGTCTGTTGTCTGTTGGTTCTCAATGTTTGTTCCATCCAGACCTTCATCAGAGTTTAGGGTTTCTGGGGGAGTTTTTGGGGATTCTGGACCACCTTCCTCCCGGCAGTGATGCTGATGTGGTAGAAGCTCCAGCAGAGTGGCTTTCTAAGTGTGGTTCCTCCACAAAACATCCTCTTTACCTCCTGTCGCTTGTCCTCTCTCTTAGTCCCCCTTGGCTTCCCAGCAGGAAGAGGCGGTGCTTTCAGACTCCATCCTCATCCTGAAGCAGATTAAATCCACAGGAGCCTGGAGTTAATCCCGCCCTTCCCCAGTTCCCTCAACACTCTCCAGCTGTGTTCTCCACCCAGATTAGCACTGTCTGAGAGAGTACACACACAGTCTCTGAGCTCCAGGATGTGGAGTTTTAGCTGTGCTGGATCTCGCCCGGATCTTTAGTGTTCATTCGGGAACTGCAAAGATCTCAGGCTGTTCCTGGATTTTATGGTTCTTTTGGATGGTTCTCATAACCTCTCAAAATGGTAATTTCTGTCTGGTTGCCTGTAATTGGCTGACTGTAATTAGTGTTACGGTCTTAGAAATCATACTATCATACTTAAGCTTTATTATTATTAGGAGTAGTAGTATTCCACCTGTTTTTTGGTGCCTCTTCTCCAACAATGCCATTTGACATCATTCCAACTTCATCATGATCAGTGTAGTGCATTTGTGTACAAACAATTTGATCGAATTAAATTTTTGTCCAGAGAGAGGGGAAAGTTTAAGCAGTGTGACGTCACCTCACAAAGAAGGCTATAATACAGGTTTAGTGTGAATATCTACTCGTAAGTGACCTTAAAGACACTAAAGCTCAGATCAGTGATGAAAAGTAAGACATAAGTCACTGTTTTATTAAAAATAATCAGTTTGTGAATACTTGATTTAGCTGCTGTTATCTACTTGTCCAGGGGAGACAGGGCCTTCTCTGTAGTCGGGCCCCGACTTTGGAATTCGCGGCCCCTCCACGTTCGAAC
>JBBPDH010014207.1:0-11083 GCA_037974565.1 Clupeocharax schoutedeni
ACAATACTATGAGTGTCCATAACTGTTCACTGCTGAACTTTACTGTGTCCTTAAGTGAAAGGAAAGGTTTGGTGAAATTTTTTCAGCCTTCTATACACGCTAATCCTTCCTACAGCCCTGGGCTAAGGCTAAGCCCCCCTTGTCTTTCCGTCCTAGTGACGTCCGTGCTGTTAGACATTAGACTGTTAGTTAGGTTGGTGCTCCTGGTTTGAGATATGGTGAGTTAATATCTCTATCCATGATCAGCAAGATCGCATAGACTCCACAAATGTCAATGAAAGCTTGGGAAACATCAGTTAACATTAATGGAAAATAATGAGTAACTGTCTTATGTCCCTATAAATGATCTAGAACGATTTGTACTTTACTTGGGTATCGTTGAAACAGGACACTCTCAGATACTCTTTCCAATTAAAAAGACACTTTCAACACCTTACATTTTCAATTAGACCCAAATAATGTTGTTTTTTTTTTGCCAGTCAGGTTTACATCCAGCAAAAAACCTGTACCACTAATTTCACTATATATAACTCCAACAGCACCCTTTACTGAAGAGGAGCATTCCTATGGCTACATAACAACTATATAACCTTTTCATGAACCCAGACATTACCCTACAGTAGTATTTACAAAGTCTTATTCAAAAAACGGTCTGTTCTCTAATGTTTATGGAGGTTTGTGTCACATGTCCTGAAAGGCTTATGTAAATGTATCCATATGACAGCTGCCCTTCAGTAAAGAGTCACTTTCATTTACCTTTTACAACAATTACTTTATACTCTTAAGTACTTTGGAATATTTAAATGTCAATACCTTTTTACTTTTAACGCAGGTACATTTTAATTTTAGATCTATGCTTTCACTTTTAATTGAGTAAGACTTATTCATACTTTATATAAGTATACATTTTTATATTCCCTTCTCTACCCCAATGCCAAATTGTTTGATACTGTGTCGTTTTACCAACAGTGCTTTAATAATTCTACATCCAATCATAACTCAGAACAACAACACAGAACAGACACCCTCTCATGGGACTGGAAACGGCTTCTGTTATGCAACAGACCTCTATAGCTGTGACTCAGTTTTGTCCTCTTGGTAATTATAGGGGCTTTTGTGTTTGGGACTTAAGGTACTTTTGCCGCTCTGCAAATGACTGTAATCACTGGGATTCATGAGAGAAATGATTCCTGAATATCTTCTTTGCAGTGTTTCCTAATCTTAGTTCTGTAGTCCATCATACTTTGCACATGTTAGTCCTGGGTTGTTAACAGTGGCGGTTCTAGACCAAAATCACCAGCGGGGGGCCGAGGTGGGGCCAGTGTGTTTTTAGGGGGGCGCATATAACGGCAAAACGGGTCAATATTTTATTTTATATATTTGATTTTATCTTTAGCTTTTTATGTTTTCATTACAGTTCTTTTTCACAGCATTAAATCACACTACCTTTTTAAATCACGCCGTCATCGTCTCGCTGTAGTGAGGGGGAAAAATAGAAAGAAAAAATGATATTCACATACAGTGAGTCTCAAAATCCATTTAGGGCTCCAGCTGTTAGCTTTTCTAACCAAAGTTTACAATTCAGTCTGTCTAGAACAGTGGTTCCCAACCTGGGGTCCAGGCCCCCCTCAGGGGGTGCTAGAGATCGCAGGGGGTGCACACGATTTTGTCTGCACTGACGTTACCAAAATTATGTTTGTACACATTAAATTAAAAAAATCCCAATATCTGAGAAACATAAAAGTGTGTGTGTGTGTGTGTGTATATTAGAACAAAAACCTACAACCTTATTTTTTGCAAATTAAAGTTTGTAATTAATCACTTTATTCTGTCTATGCGGGTAGGAGTTGGGGTTGGGGGGCCTGGCTTGTCTTGGACACAGGCAAATGGGGCTTCAAGGAACAAAGTTTGGGAACCACTGATCTAGAACACACGTAGTGTTAGTTCTGTTCTTTGAGTCAGCGCATGTCGTGATCAGAAATGAATGTTTAAATTATTGGCTGTTCATTGCAGGGAGCAGGAGCAATTCTACCGGGGCCCTGTCCCACGCTGGCCGCCGTCTAGAACCGCGTATGGTTATTAATGAACTGATTAGTCAGAACAGGTGTGCCGGAAGCAGGAAAAATGTGCGGGACAGTGGAAACCTACTGGAACCAGGGCTCTATGGGACAATCTGTGTATCCGTCTAATTTGTCAAGGTTGGTCGTTTCAGCATTCTCAGCTCACTGAACCTTTTTTGTCTCGTTTTCTCAAAGGGTGGTCAAGCATTAAATCTCACTGTTTCACAGGAAAGAGTACTCTGACTGTACCATCCTCTTCTGGCTGTTCAGTAGTTAGTGTGGGCAGCAAGTTGGACTGGCATTCTCTTTTTGTTGACTTTCAGTTTTACTTGCAGTTTACTGAGGCTTCACATGACAAAGCAAATTCTGAGGCCTCTTTCCTAGACTTCTGACCAAAAGTCTGTTGATAAATTACCTGTTTATGGGCCTCTGAAACAGCTTTAAATCACAGCAGCTTCAGAAACAGCTGAGCTTGTGCTCCATGGGCCCATGTGAGTGATGAGCTTTTAAGTTTCAGTTCAGAATAAATAATGAGGGGTTCCCGGGATGATCCTCGGACCCCTAAAGGTTAAAGATCCCCCCATTGGGAGGTATATATGTCTTGTTGGAGGTGATGACTTTTGACCCGGATGACCCACCCTTGCAGTCAGTTGGTCTGGGTTATAGCACACTGGGGACACTGCTTACAAAAATCTTTGGAGCTCTTTATGATCTAGAGTTCCCAGGACGAGGGTTAATCCTAGTAATGGCCTATAATTGTGTTTCAATTCAAACTTCCCATTTAAAATCCAATGTAGTCCAGGACAAGAGTCAATCTCTGGCCATGCAACCAGCCCTTAATCATTCAGACCATTGACAAAAATGAATAAAGTAAACTCTCCTTCTCCATTCAGGAGACCTCTCACCACTCCTCTACAGAACGTCTATGTCAGCAGACGTAAAACCCTCATGAGGTTTATGCATTTTCCAAACAAATGATACATCCCTGATCTCTGCCAGGAGCGACCCAGACTGGCTGGAGAAACATATCCCACCCTGTACACATTTGTTTAATTGCTTGCACCGGGCAGTTCATTAACTGAACCTGTCCCATTGTGAGAGGTTTTATATTGCTGGCCTTGCAGGCTGGGCGGAGTGCCTTTGATGCGAACAGCTGATTGTAGGAGCCAAACAGGGGAAGTATGTGCATTAGACTTGTTATTGGCCACATTAATCAAGATTAAGGTGCTGACTAGCCCGGAGTGTTTTGCTCTGATAAGGAGCAACTCTGTGTTTTCCTCGAAGAAGAATAAAGCAATGGCTGAGAAATGCACATTGGATCTGGTTCGCCTCGGTAAACTCTGGGTGATATTTATCTACACATTGCTCTAAATCAAAAGAAATTAGCCAATAGCATCCAAGGAAAAGAAGACATGCCAGAATCATTTTTATGTGACTTCCGTTCATTATCTCTCATAAATGCCATGGAAATATTGGTAACCAAATTTAAGACTCATGTAAGACTCTGATGGGCTAGCTGGCATCCCACTGGTCCAGCCAGTGAAAAGTCCATCTGTGTGGTGGGGTCTCATGCCCATGTAGTCAGATATTTTGGACTGTAAGGCTTGCAGCCATGTTGAGATTTTGCCCTGCCCCTGTGCAGTGCTCAAGCTAGAGAGCCTCGTGTCTAGGTGTTTGGAGAATTAGCTAGAACTGCTTTACTGCTTTACTGCAGAGAGGCAGCCAGGCAACGGCCATGCAGCCATGCACAGAGCCCTGAGGAGATCAATTCTGTGCTAAATCAAGTCCTGAAAGCTTTGAATTAGCACTGCTGAGGGGTTTTCTAGTAATTCAAATTGCTGTTAAGCCAGAGACCCCCTTAGCAGTGCTTTAAATTAGAGAACCCCTTAGCAGTTCTTTGAATTAGCACTGCTAAGTGGGTTTCTCTAGTCATTCTTTCAAGCCAAAATTAGACACAAAAGTGAATCTCCAAATTATGCCACTGTTATGAAAAGCAGTGTCTAGCTATATTAAAGTAATAAACTATGCACTAGGGAAGAGCTTGGCTTTCAGTTCAGGCCATAAAAGTCAAAGCCTAATCAAAAAATAAGAAAAAAACTCACCTCCCATTTCAGATTCCTAATAGCGTGTGAGCACTAAATTAGCGCTAATGCACATTCTTAGCTGCTGTTGATTAAACGCAGACCTTTGAAGCTTGTAAAGATAAGATAAAATAAGAAAGAACATTATTTGTCCCGAGGGAAATTCTTGTGTCAATAAAAAATAAAAATATAGGCGAAAAACAATGGCTGCAAAGGATGCTCTATTGTTTTATCAAAAGTTTGTAACAGATGTGCTGGTGGTTCCTGATTCCCTTTGACCCCTTTGATTCCATTTAAAACAATGAAATAACCGTCGTACTAAAATACCACAAATTCACTGCAGAGTTCAAATACAGGCATGAGGATTATATCACATTAAAAACTGATCTGGCCTCCTTTCAAAGTTTTATAGGCCCTGAGGGTTCCTAAGGCCTCGTTCACACGGACGTCTGAACCAGGCGTTTTTCTGGCGTTCGTGACTCCAGGTAAGCGCCTATTGAGCACCGCCCGTTTTTCTGCTCATTGAAGCAAATCAGAGCGTCCACACGGGCGTTCAGCACCGGCGCTCGGCCGGCTGCGCGTTCGGACGGCGTCAAATAAACGCTGCATGCAACGTTTTCTTGGCGTCAAAATCCCAACGAACGCGAGAAAAATGTCACTATGGCACATACATGGCGTTCGGCTGACGTTCTGGAGGACTGAATATGTCCCATGATTCTGTTCGGCAACTGCAATTGTTCCTCTCCTGACTACGGCGCCGTATCGGGAGGATTTTTAAAACAGGAATGTAAACGGTGAGTCTTAAGAAAGAATAGGGATCCATGTTTTCAGTGCAGAACTACAAACCAAGATGACACACGTGTAACACTCTGGACAGAGTAATTACTGCCCCCACAGGTGAATACACGAAACTACAGATTGGGCATCGGGCTGGCGTTAAACCGCCAGTTGCATGCCTTGCTGACGTCGATCAAGCGTTGCTACAAAACGCCACAAAAACGTCTATGGCATTCAGAACACGTTCATTTTCAAACGTCCGTGTGGACGAGGCCTAACTGTCAATAGATTTAATGGTTTGAATTGCTGTTAATTGTAATAAACATATTAATCACAGCATAAAGGTGAGAGATTATTCCATACACAGTTTTTAGGAGAATCTAATGTTTACACAAGGAAAGTGAAACTGAGTGTTACACAGAGCTAATGATATGAACTTATTATAAAATGTTGACTTTATCAGTAAATAAAGCTTTTCAGAGCCAGTAGGGCTAGCCCATCATCAACCATCACGCAAGGGAAGCGGCGCTTACCACAGTCAGGACAGCACTGCTGTAACAAGCACTCAGTTTATCTCTCTCTGTGTTTTATGTGCATACTGTGTCATTAAGAGCCCAGTGGATTTTTGCAGCCTCTCGTTTCAGAGGCCCCCCTTACTTATGTTCTTATGAGGGGCACCTGTTGGTAAATACTGAAGGAATTAAAGCTGGACCTGAACCATATCATTATTGCACTCCTCCTCAGCTGCACAGATGCTTTACTACCATCTGCCCTGGATCCATCTTCTGATAATGTTCTCAGTTTAAACCAAACATCAACTAGAGCCATGGGACAATATCTGTATTTCCAAATTATTTCCAAATAGAGGCAACTGGCCAAATACAAAATTAACATCATGTTAACATCAAGTCCTGTACACATTTTGTATGCATCATTCTTCATGGGGTCAATTTTAAGCTGTATATAACATGCCAGAAAATTTTACACACATTTGTTTGGGCTGTTTTGGGTGAAGGCACTGTAATATGCAATTGTATATACATTTTAATCATAACGAAACTTACCAAACATGATCTTATCTACAGGAGTGTGAGAACCACTGATAAGTAACATGAGACGGGGCTGGGAAGAACCATTATTCTGCAAGAACTTGCACCCAATCTTAATTTCAGACATTTTATGGAGGTTTAAATTGCTCAGGTCAAATTGATGTTAGTACATATGAAAATAATGACGGTTTCTGTCACAATTCTGCAATCATCCAGACCAGTATGGCAGCTACAGTCAATTGCACTAAATGTCGTCTTGTCGGGTTGTTTTGTTGCTCTTCTAATTTTCTTTCTATAATTCGTTTCTGTTCCTGTGTTGCATCATGGTCCTGGAGCCACGTTGTTTAGTTTCACTGTGTATATGATTGAAATGACAATAGAAACTTGACTTGACTTTATATAACATGAGGGTTAACTCTAGGTATGACACGCTTAAATCCTCGCCCTGCTTTAAACTGCATTATGTTAAATGGCCCTGTTAATGTGGTTTCTGAAACTCTTTATCTGACTCGCTTAAAAAAGTGTCCAGTCAATGTTTGATTTTACTATTTTACTGTAAACTGCTTAATCAGAGATATTGGAACCTGTTGTCTTTGTCTAAATCAATGGGAGGAGTTTGTGGTATAGAGCAGCGGTCCCCAAACTTTATTTGGTCACGGACCGGTTTAATACTAAGAAACTATGTTCACGGCCCGGCCTTTAAGGAGCGGCAGATAAATATACGTATACGTATTTATACAAATGATATGCATAAAAATGGGGATCTTTTAAAAATATAATAATAGGGAATCTTTAAAATATAATAATAAAGGTAAATCCAGTGTGTACTCTCAGCTTTATTAACAGCATTTTCATAACCCCGCGGCCCGGGGGTTGGGGACCACTGGTATAGAGGGCGACTGCACAACTGACCCATATATGCCTTTGTTGTCCTGGCAAATCTCATCTAAAGCACAGTTTTCCCCTAAACACACGTGAGCATCACTGTTCTTGGATTTTGGCTTGAAGTGCCAAGATGACAGAGCCTTGACAGCTTTTGAGTGCCTAGATCCCTCTGTGTTGCCGACTAAATCCCAGGCCCATGCTAATGGCTGCATTGTGCTGAGAGTATATGGGGGTAATCAACCGTCGCCTGTCCAGGCAAGATCACAGCCAGCGTGGCCGCACAAGCCATGACTTCAGTTCCGTATGTGTGCTTCCACTTTTGGGTCACTGGAGTTGACTGTGCATGACCCTAGGTGGACGCACAAAGCAACTTTTTGAGCCAAGCATTCACTTGACACTAAGCACACTGTGATTCCTTTCTGCATGATCTGGAGACAGTCAACAGGAACACATGTGCTGAACTTGTGCTGTCAGGTTGGTCAGACCTCTCCATCTGATCAAACAGGGGACTCTGTTTGCATTGTGTGTAATGGACTGAGCTCACAATACGTTCCAAAAGTACAGGCATTAAGCCTAGACACATCTGTTTGTGGCAATAACAGCTGCTCATTACAGAACTCATGACTAAAAAGTTTAATGATCTCTAGAACAGAAATAGTCATAACTTTAGATCATGTAACATTAGGCTTTGTACTAGAACACTCCACAATGGCAATTAAGTACATTTAAAATCTTTTCTTAGAAATTTTTTTCTCATTCTTGTTATATGTGGCCAAGTTAAGCTGAGTGAGGACCACATACACATGCCTACTACATGGAATCCAGGCCCAGAATGAATCAGAATCAGAATCAGGAAACTTTATTTGTCCCGAAGGAAATTGTTCAAATTGTTCAATGATCACAGCAGATCCTTTAAGTCCTGCAGGTTGTGAGGTGGGGGCTCCAGATACTCGATTGAGTTGAATTCTGGGGATTTTGGAAGGTAAGCCAACATTTTGCACTATTTATCATGTTCCTCAACCTATTCCTAAATCATTTTTGCAGCATAACAGGACACATTATCCCGCAGAAAGAGGCTAGTAGGATTATCTTTGCCATGAATAGGGTGTGGTCAATAACAATATTTGTGACCTGATCTGGCAAAATGAGTCACAGTGACCCAAAATTCATTTACGTTTACATTAATGGCATTTATCAGACACTTTTATCCAAAGCAACTTCCATTCCCTACCTACAGGGGGCAGTCTCTCCCTGGAGCAACTTGGGGTTAAGGGTCTTGCTCGGGGACCCAGTGGTGTTGCTGAAGGTAGGGTTCGAACCCATGACCTTTTGGTCCGGAGGCAGGTATCCTTCCAACTGAGCTACCTCCACCTCCCCAAAAAAAGAAGAGATTTTGGTATCATTGAAAAGCTTTAAAACGATATCTTGGTCAAAGCTGTATCTTAAACGGCTGCCAAGTTACAGTCATTTGAATGATGGTCTCGCAGCACCATTTTCCAACTGAAAAACCGAGAGAATCGCATTTAAAGTTTTTTAACCCATTTAACCCATTTAATCCCAGTGGCAACAATTGTTGCCGGATTTTTATCTTTTATTTTGGAAGCTCTAAAAGTGTTGTTTTGGCTTTGGGCAGCTAATGCAAGTTAAAAAAAATTAAAAAGAGGTTGTCTCCCATAAATTGTATCAATGTCATGTGACTTGTGTGGATGGAGACATGACCACGCCCCTTTACATCCAGCCTGCAGCTCTGGAAAGAGATCTCTGCCTCAAACTTGTACAACATGAAGTTCATAAATACCTTAATTAACAGATATTACTAAAATATTTTTAACATATATTTTCTAAAGGCTCTACTACTAATATTTAATGAGAATTATATTTCTGCGTGCATCTTTTCATCGTAAGAAGAGTAAATGTAAGCACAACAACAATTGTTGCCGCTAGCATAACACATAGTCATAGTGCTAGTAATACTAGCTGTCAAAGGTTTTGGCTGTTTATTATATTTATCTTTTGTTTATCTTTTTTTTTTTATTTTTACACAACTTAAAACTATCAGAGGTCAGGCCAGGGGGTGTTACATGAGATTGTGGTGGGAAGCGCTGCCTCCCGTCGGGGGGTGACCAGCTGGGTCGCTGTGGGGGGATCCGCCCTGCTGTGGGGGACTAGGGGTTCCCTACCCATTCTCTACATATGTATCACATAGTGGGTGTAAATAGGTAAAAATTTTGTGGTTTCCCATCGGCAACAATTGTTGCCGAGTATAAAACCTACATTTTCACTATCATAACCACCAAGAAATGAAAGAATTCAAACATATTGTGTGCACTTATTTTGCAGGGAAAAATTTGGGATTAAGCGGTTTAACAATCGATAGCATCCAAAGAGATGCACCCAGCATTCAACACCAACATTTTACTACAGGCATTTAGATACTTAGAGAAATACATTAAATCAGACTGAAGCGTCAATTATTTCAGAATATTTATTAAATACTTATCTAATAATTCATATTTTTGTAAGATTTGAGAGCTGCAGCTCAACTTAAACATTTAAGACCTTTTCTTTCATATAAGACCAAAAAAGAAAAATCAATATTTTTGATGTTTAAAACAATCGGCCCGTATCTAAATAAATAGAACGACGACTTCCGACTCATTACGGCAGATCTGGTCACATTTGGTTTTATGTGTAAAATGACATTCACGTGAATTCCAGGACTCAGAGTTTCCAAGCAGAACATTTTCTAGAATGTCGCACTGCTGTAATGGCCTCATGGAACATTGTGGGCCTTTTCCCCACTGTGCATAAATCTTTCTCTCAGGCAGGTGACACACACACCTAACCATCCAAATTATAGATGTTAAATGTGATGTATCAGATCTCGCCACCTGTTTTCATTGCTTCATAGTCCAGTTATGATGCTCACATGCTGTAGGTGCTTTAAGCATTCGGCAGGGGTCAGCATGGGTACGCTGACCAGTCTGCGACTGTGCAGCGCCATACAAAGTAATTTTACGTTTACATTTACGGCATTTAGGGTGTACTCACACTAGGCACGGTTGCCGTGAACCGGACCCGAGTATGATTGGGCCCCCCTCCCCACTCCCCCTCTGGCCCACACTCACATTGGGTTTCAGCGCTCGTGCCGGATCATGCTTACGTCATTATAGAGTCTATCGCTCTGTTTACTATTTTGACAGTCATTTTGAGTCGTTTGGTCCGCGGTGGTCCCCAGCCCCCTCAAAGTCAGTTGCTAAACAGGTCTGTCGCTTTTGTAGCATGAAAAATGGTTTTGGAGCGTTGCAAAAATGTGATGTCACGCCTCCTGATCCGTGCTCCAGCACGGTTAGCGCTCACACTACATGCAAACCGTGCCCGAGTCCAACTGAACTGTGCTCTGGCTCACCTCCTCCAAGCCCAGGCACGGTTCGGCGCACTCACACTAGTCAAACGAACCGCGCTTTGGTGGTCAAACGCACTCGGGCACGGTTCAAACTGCCTAGTGTGAGTACACGCTTAGAAGACGCTCTTATCCAGAGCAACATACATCAGGGCTTAAAGAAGTCCACAACTGTTCTTAAACCTGTAAAGCTAGACTTAAATCAACAACAGCTATTTAACCAAGTTACTGCTGGAGTAACACACCATAACAAACCCTGTCAGAGAGAAACAGCAAGTCAGAGATTAATACACAAGTAAGGAAAGAGGGTGAGTGGTTGAGGGGTTTGTTAAATATAGAGTAATAGATGTATAAGAGATGCTTGAGAGGACTGGTTAGACACCAAGATACTCCTTAAAGAGGTGTGTCTTCAGACGACGCTTGAAGTTGTGATGCGCTGTGTGCTCTGATCTTCTATCATAGCCAGAATCAACGTTTTCAGTGATTAAGGCTACAGCACCTGTTCTATGGGGTTGGACCAGACAGGCTAGCCTACACCCAAACAAGCATCAATGGCTCTTGGGAGTCCAGATCCTCATGCTTATCCATTTGTCCTGCTTCTAGCTTCCACAAACTGTTCTGTTCATTTGCTGATAAGTCCAAACCCCTCTTAACAGGTACAATAATAATGAAATAATTAACGTTATTCACTTCACCTGTTAGTGTTTTTCTGATATTATGGTTGTCTATTGGTGTATATACACTGCTCACAAAAATTAAATAACGACAGGGCAATGTCTTAGGAACAAAAGGATGCCAAGTCTTTTAATGGAAATAAAAGTTTTCAGC
>JBBPDH010014266.1:0-11079 GCA_037974565.1 Clupeocharax schoutedeni
TTATGATGCTGTGATTATAACACTATAATAATGAGGTTGTGATTATGATGCTGTGATTATAACACTATAATAATGAGGTTGTGATTATGATGCTGTGATTATAACACTATAATAATGAGGTTGTGATTATGATAACATGGAGCTAAAAATTGTGCGATAAAACGATGCGGCCATTTTTCTTACCTGCAGTTTAACCTTCATTCCATCGATGCTCAGCACCTTATTCTACAAACCAAAACATAATTTCAGATGTGGTGTTTATGACAGATGTGAATACAGCCCCCTCCCCAAATGTTGGTGTTTATACACCCCCTCCATCCCTGAACAGCATAAACACTCCTCCTTCCCTGTGCACCTTACACAACCCCAACATCCATGTGTGTTTTCTCTCACCCTGAAGTCGATACCGACAGTTGAAATAAAGCTCCCAGCCAGAAATGCACCATCTTTAAAACGAACAAGTAGACACGTCTTCCCAACTCCTGAATCTCCAACCAGCATAACCTAGCGAGAGAGAGAGAGAGAGAGAGAGAGAGAGAGAGAGAGAGAGAGAGAGAGAGAGAGAGAGGGAGAAAGAGAAAGTCATACATATGTTTATATATAGAGAGAGATCTTAATGTCAGTACGGGATCAGGGCCCCCAGCCTCCCTTAATCCTGTTCTTCCTGCTACAACAGATTGTCTGTTTTTCTCTATTCCACCTCACAGCAGAATTCTTTGGCCCGTAGATCAACAGGCTTTGGTTAAAGAAACCTAAAATCATTAAACCCTAGTTCTTCAGGACCCCACAGATGAACGATTCTCCCCTGGAGAACCCTGTAAATGGTGGGAAGGAGAAAGGTGGTCTGGAGCATTTAGAGGTGGTTTGAGCCCAAGGCACTGCCCCTCTAAATGTCCCCCTGGCCTGTGTGTCAGTAGTGGAATGCCTCTGGACTTCTTTAATAACTCTCATATATACATTTTATTTTCAAAGGCACATTGTTTATACTGTGAGCGTATTCTGTGTATATTTGTGCTCCTTGGCCGGTCACACTGCAGGTCGGCCCACATTATCTGTGTTGACACAGCTGTGCTCCCACAGTAATGTCCCCTAATACTGATAAGGTGACACTCAATCATCTATACAGAGTATTCATTCTTCTTCATTCAGGAATAGAAACACTAAGGGATTGGTGAACAGGTGAGGACCCCAGCAGGGGGCTCCTAAGACCCCAGAAACAGCCCCGGAAGAGACACTGATTTATAACCACTTAAGAAATCTTGCAGGAATTCAATTTTATCTTCAAAGGTGCAGCCTGGAGTGCCGGATTTTGCCTGCACTGTTGGAGGTGTGTGTGTGTGTGTGTGGGGAGAGGCCAGGTGGAGGCGAGTTTACCTTGAAGGACAGGTGGCAGATCTCAGGCGTGAGAGCTCCGTTCACATGCACAGCTCCTCCACTGCTTCTTCCTCTCCTCCTCCTCTCTCTCCTCTTCCTCGACATGGTTATTCCTTCGTCTGTCGGTCAGTCCGGATCCGTGAACAAACTATTTTCTCCACGGGACAGCGTCACTACGAGAAGTGCGTTATTTTAAATTTACTTGAAATACAATTTTAGAGCACAAGTGTCACCCTCAGGTCCTCGCATTAACTTCTCCAGTCCCAGGATCTTAAGCTGCTCAAACATGTGTGACTGAGAGCCACTTGTATCCTCACCACCACAGCGCACATGCGACGAATGCAGACAGCACAGGCAGATAGAGAGGAGAGAGAGGGAGAGAGAGAGAGAGAAAGAGAGAGAGAGAGAGAGAGACCTTAAAGGTGCAGGATCACTTCTGAAGACAATATTAACTGAATTATTTTTGTCCTGGATGTGCTAGTTGTCTAGTTAACCATTTGCATCATTTGTGTGTAGTAATGAGAGTACATCCGTCCGCAATCACCCTCCTGTTCTTTGTGGGTTGTATTATTATTATTACAGTTATTATTATTAGCAGCGTTTGGTGCCACTTCTCCTCTGAGGATGTTTGAAAGTTTGGACCAGTTCCAAGTCTAGCATTTCCATTGTACCATGTCCCCCCCAAATGCGCTTGTATGCAACCTGTCGATCGGCTGATCAGGGGCCAAGAAATAGGGGTGGGCAGATCGATCCAAATATCGATACTATCGTTATCAAAGCGGGTATTGATATTGATCGATACCAGTGTCATAAGATCGATACTTTAGTGCCGGTACTTTCAAGTGCCACTCTAGTCACAGCAAGGAGATCTCTCTGCTCTTCCTCCCTCTCCTGTGTTTTGATGTTGTGCTGTCACGTGACTTAAGAGTGCAAGGGGAAAGCGAGCAAGCAGCGCGCACGCGCACAGAGAGAGAGAGAGAGAGAGAGAGAGATAGAGAGACGGAGCACAGAACATACAGAGAGAGAGACGGAGCCCAGAACATACGGACAGAGAGAGAGAGAGAGGGAGGAGCAGATAATATTCTATTTATAACTTTGCTCAAATTCTGTCCTGGGTTTTAATGAATTAATAATTCAAAGGAATAACCACAAAAACACTTAAAGGACAGGCAAATTCATTCAGATTTGATGATGCATCCACCTTTAAAAAGGTAAAAAAAAAAATAGTATCGGTATCGGTGATACTGGCTCTGTATTTACTTGGTATCGGATCGATACCAAATTTTGTGGTATCGCACAACACTACCAAGGAACGACTGTGTAAACAGTTACTTCAGGTATGTATGCAGAGAGGGAGCGAAGGAGCGAGTCACCTTGAAAATCAACAAGGAGAGTCAGCCCTAGTTAGCACTGCAACCTTAGCTCTTTCTGCTGGCTACAGCAGGCCAGAGGACCCAAAAGAAGCAGACTTTTAAGATTTTAAGATATTGAAGCATAGGACAGTTATGAAAAGAAGGATGTTTGTCACTGTTTGTTGCAGTTAATGAAAAATGATCAGTCTGTTGGCACTGCTAGAAAAGTGAACTTTTCTGGGTATAAAATGGGTTCCTACTGAGCATTAAGGAGAATAAAATGTGACAGTTTAAGTCTTTTTTGCGTGTGTACCTACAAAATAAGCTGATGTGAGTGCTGGAACTACATCCCATCTACCTTCGGAAAGGCATTCTAGTTATTATTATTACTTCTCCTCCAACTCTGACACATGTATTGTAGCCCTACACACACTTTGCGCTTGTATACGACTTTTCAGGCCAAGTACTGACCCTTTAAAGTTTGTATTTTTGTGGCAGAGTCCCCTCCAAAATATATATGGACAGAGAATCGTGGGGCAAGTCACCTTGTGAATCAATAAGAAGCCTGTAAGCAACTGCTCCTAGGACTACTAGGAACATACTATCATTTTCTTTCAGCTAATTCACTGGCAATTACAGTATACAGTATTACAATGCTCAAAATGTTCTAGATATGATTGTCTTCTTGCCTCTTGGTATATTTGGCCATACCTCCAGTCAGGAATGTCACCTTTGCTACCCATCGGCTGTTAGCTCTTTTTTCAGGCCTTTCCTTCTATTCTTTTTTTTCTCACTGAAACAAACTGCTCCGCCACCTCAAGTATGTCCTCAAGTATGTCAGTTGAGGTTTCTGTACTTACTCAGACTAAAGTCATATAATAACTGCCAATCTTTATTCCACCATTACACAAACACATAACTTTTAACGCAGTTTAGTGCTAAACTATTAAGAAAGAATTATTTAAATATAAACGCATATGCTGCTACATTTCCATATAATTATAGGTAATACATCACTTAATAAGTAATGTATTAAGCAGAGTTTTGGGAGCATATTTCGGGGCATATTTCAGGTTTACACTATAAAAATAGGCATTTCTAGGCTTTTTTTAACCACATTACAAATTTGCGTTTTTGTTTTCACAAATTGGTCATACGTGAACACACCACAGCACACAGTGTGAACAACACAAAATACAACTTCTGCATTTAACCCATTCACCAAGTGAGGCAGCTACGAACATGGCACCCGGGGAGCAGTGTGTGCTGCTCAGGGTACCTCAGTGGTGCCTAGAGGTTATGGGAATTGAACCCGGACTTTCTGTTCGCAGGGCGAATGCCCTAACCACTAGGCTACCAGCTGCCCCAGCTGCAGGTGCTCTCGGGATTTCGGGGTTGACTGCACACCATTTACCACCAATATTAAGAAATCTGAGTCTCTACACTAAAATGATTCTCACCCAAACTAAATGATGTGAGAAGAAAAAAACTTTTCCCCTGTGGCCTCTGGAAAAACTTAATTTGGAGTGTGTGTTATGTTTGGTACACTAACAGGTGTTTGTTGTATTCTCGAGTCTTGTCAAGTGGTAAATTAGTCGTGACTCAAGGAAAGAAAGGTCTAAAGAAAGGCCTCTGCGGGGCATCCGTGTGAGAGATGTTCCGTTCGATTCAGAGTCATGTAGAGATTTATACTGCCAGCCAAAAGTTTGGAGACAATTTCTCTTCTCATTCAGCAATTTCCTTTGTTTTTATTATCGGCTACATTGTAGATTAATATGAAAACATCACCTATTGCTCTGATGACAGCTTTGCACACTCTTGGCTTATTTTAATCAGATTCATGAGTTGTCGACCTGGAATGGCACTTAATTAACAGGAGTTTCTTCCTCAAGAGTTCATTAGTGGAACTGCTTGCCATCTTAATGTGTTTGGGATCATCAGTTGTGATGGTTGGTACACAGTTATTAATCCTATTCCACTACAGTTCTACTCCACATTATGGCAAGATATAAAAACAACAGTCCGCCATTACCTTATTACAAAACATAGTCTGATTACAAACTCTTTGTTTTCTCCATAATTCCTTGTGTTCCTTCATCATTCGTCTGTTTAGAAAATAAAAAAACAAAGGAAAAACACAGTATGTCCAAACTTCTGAAAGAGTACACCAGTGTATACCAGAACCTTAAACTTCAAACACAGAATCCCATTAGCCCCCAGTGTACATGATTTATCAGTTATGATGTTATTTATTTCGGGTGCCACACTGGACAGATCTGAAGATGGGAAAGCGGGTCAGTCTCATTGCGAAATGTGTTTGAGAGCTGCTGCCACACACACACACACACATGCCCAGGCACATACATAGCCTCTGATTGGTGAACGGACTCAACCCAAATCTTTTCTCAAGTTCTCAAGTGGACAGACTAACAACTACAATAATACAGAGAAATGTGTACAGAAAATACAGAAAAAGACGTTTGTGTATTTATTGTTGTAGATTTATTTTATAAAGTCTGCAAAAAGACACCACAGTTTACTGCTGGATTACAGAGCTTCTGGAATGGACACAACCTCTCTGGAGGCCCCTGGTCTGGAGCAGGGGGCGGGGGGGCCATGAACACCCCTTGTGCTTCTGCAAGCTTTATTTTAGGCATTCTTTTGAATTCAAACAGTTCTTTCTGATCCAAATTGTGTGCAAACCAGGATGGGACCCATAAATGAACCGTGTGAGACGTTTTCAGGACCACCGTGTGTGTTGTGGAATTTTATCTCCCAAAGACCACAACATTCTTTCTTAAGTCAGTAAGTAGCGCACGTGTATGTACGTGAGTGTGTGTGTGTGTGTGTGTGTACATGCGTGTGCACACACTCGAGATTGCATATGGCTGGTAAGGCAGTTTCACATGCCCGTTTGGTCAGAGAGTTGGCTCAGTAGCGGTCAGGTTGGGGCCAGTTCCTAGACTGAAAGTACCTCCTGAGGCCCTCCAGGTTGACGGGGGGGAAATATGGGCCAATGCGTTTTCTGACCCACCAGTTTCCCTTCGCTGCACCAGCACCACCCGGCTTAGTGAACCTATACCTGAAGTGTTCTCCTCTGATCCACCTACAAACACAGAAGGATGGGTTAACACCAGAACACTCACGCATTTGTGGAAAAATTACATTCAAAAAGACTTATGTTACTGTTTCTGAACCTCTTCTCAAATTACATGTTGATTTAAGTGTAAATGAGAGCGCACCCTCTACTGTTGCACATTTTAACACACATTTAATACACACAGCTGTGGAAAACACACGACTAGTCGACTTCTCTCAGGGGGCGTCGACTCGTGCCTCTGTAGTCGACTTCTGTGTTAATGATGGAATACCACTTACTAGGGCATTAAGTGAACACTTAATGATGCTGCAGACTGGCGATATTGGGCTTTTGGGAATAATGTGAATAATGCTTTTCATGGTTTCGGCTCCTTAGGTCAGAATATGCTCTCCTGCTTTAGCTCCCTACAGAAATGGCTTGCAAAACTGGCCCTGACTGTAACCCTGTCTAGCACCACTGTGATGAGTTTACTTTTATCAATAAACACCCAAACCAAACTCTATATTAATAATTATTACAATTAGTAATCATAATACAATTTGATCATACTCGAGCTCATTTATTTTATAAAGTCATCAGAAGATCCAAAGGACATACATCTACCCCCCACCATAACTCATCACACCATCTGTTATCACCTGCATACTCCAGAAAATAAAAGCTGGTATAACGCTGGTAGCCTAGTGGTTAGGGCATTCGCTCAGCGACCAGAAAGTCCGGGTTTGATTCCCAAGACTGCTAGGCACCACTGAGGTACCCTGAGCAAGGTACCGTCCCCACGCACTGCTCCCCGGGCGCCGTGTTCCTGGCTGCCCCCTGCTTCACTTGGTGAATGGGTTAAACGCAGAGGTTGAATTTCGTGCTGTTCACACTGTGTGCTGTGGTGTGTTCACATATGACAAATGGTCACTTTCATAAGCACAAACTGAACAGATTCTTTTTTATAAATCCCAGTGAGAGATGCCATAGAAATGAATAGACCAACCAAGACAAACTGTCAACCAACAGTAAAGGTTCTGCAGACCCAGTCTTAGTCTTACAGCTACAGTACAGAGATGTGAGTAATGAACCCTTACAGTCTGTAGAAAGATACCATTCAATTAACAGTAAATATCTTCAGACAGGAGCATGACCCGACCCAACCCAACCTTCAGTTATTTTTTGATTTCAGCAAGATTAATTAACATTTTTAATACCACAAGGAAACACATCACTGCTACAAATTATAACAACCTCTGTCGGGAGCTCCTGCTGTTAACGATCAATTCAGCTGGAAGTGGATTCGTGCAGGCATTTAATAAACCAAGTAAATAAATCTGATCGGATCAGTGTATGAAGCTGCCTCAATATTAAAAGGCCATGCAGAAGAATATCAACACAGAACACTGAAATATATTTTATTTATTTGACATCCGTAGTACAGTTCTGAGTGTATGTTGTTTACTGTGGGGGTCTTAGCTGTAACAATGTGTTAAATAACCCCCTAAAGGATAAATAAAGAATGTGTTTTAAGAGTCTCTTAGGCTATATGTTTATATAGAATCCATGAAGGTATTCACGTTTTACAACACAGAAAAACTCAATGTCCTTTTTTAAAGATTACAGCTAATTAAATGTATCTAAACACCAACACAACAACGAACACTTGAGGCTTCAGAGTGTTTGAGCAGTGGAGATCCTAGCACTCCTCTATTGGATATTAATGACAGTGAAGTGTCAGTCTTACCGAGGTTTCTCTCTGTCCTGAAATGGGTTATGTGCCATTAGAGACAGAACTGTGGAGTCATTGGCCAACAGCCTGCCTGCAATCTGAATGATCCACTCATTCTGTTCATATGTCTGAAGAGAGAGAGACATAAAATTAACCACACACACACATGCGGTGAATATTAATTTTTAAACTACAAACCTACAGAAAAGCATCTTAGATGCACGAAAAACACCCAAAGGGTTAAAAAGGTATGTTCCAGGATCAGTATCAGATCTGTGTTTACTGCGTGTTTTCAATTCAAATTTAACTGCATATTAAAATGGCCAACAGAAAACAACCCAATCAGGATGTTGCTCTCCATGGTATCTGCATAGTTAAGGAAGCTCTCCCACTGTTCAGGCATTCAGAAGCTGGACTGAACCACAAACATCACTAGGAAAAGGAATCCGTCAATTACATTCTGACTGAAACATGACTGCGGAGTGATCCATCCAGTATCTTTGGGAACTGGAGTGGAATTTGTGATCCAGAATTGACCATTATACATCAGTAGCTAACATTCTCATGGTTACCATCAAATCCTCACAGCAACGTTCCAGCATCAGTCCCTGACATTGCTAATCCCCTCGTGGCTGAATGAAATCAAATCTTTACAGCTATGTTCTTGCTAGAGATGGGTAGAGACTGTGGCCCAAGGAGTAGAGACTCGCATTTTAATGTCTTTAATTTAAGTGATTGATTTCATAAATTATTGAAAACAATTTGGAGCTACAATAAATATTAACAGTCTTCAGGTAAAACTAAAATACTCTGTTTTACAGATCAACCACACACTTCGCTGTAAAACCCCACATTCTGCTCGTTCTCACCTGGAAGGCTGCGAACCACATGAGCCAGTCCAGCCTGTAGTGGTATGGAGAGATGAGGCAGGGTCTCCTGTCCACAGCCCCTGGTTTACACAGGAACTCATACTCTTCCCAAACCACCCCTTCAGCATTGGGGTCCACACTCAGCGTACCCTGGAACACCACCTCTGTCCTCTCCTTAGTGATTCTAGAGAGAGTGAGAGAGAAAGAGAGAGAGATACAGAGACACAGAGAGAGAGAGAGACAGAGAGAGAGAGAGAGAGAGGGAGAGCGTGGGCGAGAGACAGAGAGGGAAAGCGTGGGAGAGAGACAGAGAGAGAGAGACAGAGAGAGAGAGAGAGAGAAGGAGAGCGTGGGAGAGAGACAGAGAAGGGGGCAGAGACAGAGACAGATAGAGAGAGAGAGGGAGAGCGTGGGAGAGAGACAGAGAGAGAGAGAGGGAGAGCGTGGGAGAGAGACACAGAGAAGGGGGCAGCGAGACAGACAGAGACAGATAGAGAGAGACAGATAGAGAGACAGAGTTACAGAGAGCATGAGTATGGGAGATAAAGGGATGAAACTGTACTCACGCTCCAAAAGCTCCGTAGGTGTTTACGATGCGGAGAGGGTCAAAAGAGGTGTTCATGACCTGTTTGGAACTCAGGAGGTTGATCACCACGGGAACACTCAGAATTGCAATCAACACTCCTAATGCCATGTTCACCACTCGCCTTATATACACACCTGAGAGAAAAATACATGCATTACTAACAAACGCTATTAGGAACCGTGAGTAAAGGGGCATTTGGCTGATGCCATTATCCAGAGAGACTTACAATCATTAGCTACAGGGATGGTCCCCCCTGTAGCAACTGAGGGGGTTTGTAGCCTAGTGGGTTAAAAAGGCACTATTTAACCATAAACTGTTCCTCATTTACTTCATCATCACTCTGTTGCTGTTCTAACACTTGTTTTCAAAATGAAAAAAAAATATGCTTCAACTGCACAGTTGCACAAAGACAAGAACTATATAAAATATAGTATGAAGTCAAAATTAAACTCCCAGAAAATATGCTATATTTATATACAATGAATATATAACATTGTTGCTGATAATTTGGAATAATTATACTGCACCTGTTATTGCGCATAATAGTGACATAAGTAGTGATATTGCACATAATAACACTATTTCATACGGGCGTAAATACCGGAGGGGACGGGGGGGACATGTGCACCCCCATCCGAGGGATGCCCCCCACAAAAAAAAGATTTAAAAATGTATATGTATATATACCTGAGTATTTATGTTTACCTAAAATAATTGTGTAAGTAGAAAAAAAAACAAAAGTAAAAAATGTATTTAGAAAAATGTTAAGCCTTTTTTTAAATTCCTTGTTTTTATTTATAAGTACAATTTGACTGTATTATTTGCGTCCCCTTCAAAAATTGCTCATGAGACATTAAATATTTATTGTACCCCCCTACTGTTAAATGAAATTTATGCTCATGTTTTCATAAGTGGTGACATAAGTAGTAATATTGCACCGGTAAAGACAACTGAACTATTACATAAGAAAGATCATTAAGATATTACATGCAATGACAATGATTTAGCACACAGTAAGAAATGACACCTTTGAGTAGTGTAGTACAGTTCTAAACACCAGTGTTTTTTTTTCTACAGCAGGGTGAACTGTACCGTAACGGCGCTCCCGGGGTCCACACTGACCCGTCCTGCTGCAGCACCAACACTACCCTATCCTGACATATGGGCCGAGCTCAAAATAGTGCAGATCACTGACAAGTCAAACACAACTGTGACTCATGATCTGTGTTTGACAGCAGATGCTGATTTAAGTATAGCATTTCAGACTGAAGAACAGATGTGGGCTACTTGAGCACTTACGTATGTAGCTCTGGATAATAGCATCTGCTAAATCCTGTAAATGTAAATGTGATGCAGTAGAACCCCATTCTCATAAGTACAGTGGAAGAACAACTGTGGACTGTTACATACATCAAACACACACACCTTTAGTGGGGGGTGGGCTGTGTCCTGCTGCATCCTCAGACTGGATCTTCAGTAAGGTTCTCCTCGGCCCCCCAGAGGACGAGAACAGAAATGCGAATGCTGAGTCATCAAAACACGCTAAACTGGGGACAATAGTCAACCAGTTCAGAAAACTCAGATTCCCACTGATGATCAGAACTACCTATATACATACACACACACACACACACACACACACACACAGACACACAAAGATCAAGGGTTGTGTCAATGAGATATCACCTACACAAGTATAATAGTTGTTCTGATATATTTAATAATCTGTAATAAAGCACCTGTCATCTGTCTGTTTTTCAGGCATATCTGCTTCATAAGAGCTCAAAGAAATCATGGGTGTATGAGAATCCCATTACAGTGCTAGCAGAAATTAGCACTGTGTGCTTTTTTACTTATTGTTTTTGTTTTATTTTTACATTTCCGACCCGTTTTGAAGGAGAAGCTCTAATAATCACAGGTCAAAACTGACTGATGTTTTACAGTGAAGTCTTGAGTGACCCTCACTAGAATAAACTACATTATAGATAATTTCAGATTTTGAATTTAAACACCTGGGGTCTCATTTATAAAACTTTGCGTAGAACTCATACTAAAAGTGTACGTGCGCTCAAAAGACGAAAATGACG
>JBBPDH010014313.1:0-11078 GCA_037974565.1 Clupeocharax schoutedeni
TGTGTGTGTGTGTGTGTGTGTGTGTGTGTGTGTGTGTGTGTGTGTGTGTGTATGTATGTATGTATGTATGTATGTATATATATGTATATATAACACTGCTGCATGTGGAAAGCGTGTCTGATGCAATGGAGGAACACATGGCAGAGTACAAGTAGATTAAACTAATACTGCGAGCGCTTATTACTCTACATTTCTCCACGATTCTTTAAAGCTTTCTAACACTGGACCATGGCAGCAGTGACGAGTCCGGAGTCGACACAGCAACCCCGGGTTTATTTTCAGACACCTCCCGGCACAGAGGAAGAAGTCCCACAGAAACAAGGGCGAGTAACCGTAAAATATGACAGAAAGGAGCTGAGACGGCGACTGAACCTGGAGGAGTGGATAGTTAGCCAGTTAATGACTTTGTACGACTGCGAGGTAGGACGAATGCACCTTTACCTCCCAGTCCCTCCTTCTTGTTCACTCCTTTGTTATGAGGAATCCTTTTGTCAGCCCTGTCTTGACATTGCCACACGCGCTGCACACGTTTCTTCGTTTCCGAGCAAACTGTGCTCATGTTGATTTTTATCATTAAAGTGACTTAATGTTTTAAAGTGGTTGTGAAAAGATAATTTCATGAGTTGTAGATTTCTACATAGAAGGGCGTGGCAAGATTCAACTATGGACAATGCCCTCAGTAGGACGGTGAACAAAGGGTGGCCGTGTATACTTACATTGAAGTTATTATGAAACACGTAAAATGTACATTAAAAAACATACAGCCAAGCCATTTTTACTGTGCTGCGCCTGGACTCCAGGAGCCTTAGGCTTATCACAGTCGGTAGTGTAATGGTCTGACAGGAGGCTTAAAGCCTGAAATAATTATTGTCTTGATTTAAACAGCTTATAAATTGTAATTTTGTATTTTTGGCTGCCATACACTTGTTTTCAGGATGATTTATTTCAGGAGGATTTACATAACCCTTTGTAAACCTTTTTTCCGTTTTGCCATCAGGGATCCAAGAAATCTCCAGGTTGGCCACAGAGATGATGTCATCAGTTTAGACATGCTGTAGTTAGACCCTCTTGAGCCAGTAACACTGACCCAAATAATTGTCTCAGGCAAAAAGACTATTTAAAAAAGAGTTCTTATGCAACATGTTCTTTTCAGTTCAGAACTGCGATTTGTCTGTGTTAAGGAAAATCGTGAATAGACATGTGTTAATACTTTATTCAGTTGGCATTTGCCTTTGGCTTCCTGTCCTACACGAGTATCATACCTACGACTACCCTACTGTGTAGATAATTTTTTGTGTAACCTGTGAGGGAGGCTTAAGATCTAATTTATTTTGTAATGCTGCTATATTTTGTAATATCTTTTTCCAATTTAGCCTAAAGAACATACACCTGCAGTTTTACTATTAACTTGTGTCAGGGGCTTGTCAGTATTTTAATGTGCTCTGACAGAGGAACTTGAAATTGCTTGAGTGCCAGAAATTAAGTTAGACTTTTTGAACGGGTAAAACATCACAGCAGCCCTGAGTCTGTCTAAAAGGATAGTGTTGTATGACAAAGTACACAACACATTTGTTTTTAAATTTTGACAAGCATTTGTACAAATGCTTTCCTTACCCCCACACCCCCCTTCATTTAATGGTTTAAATGAAGGCCACAGTTAGTTGATAGCTAAGGTATTTGCCTTTCCATATTAGTGCAGTAGCCCTTTATGGCACAGCAGATTAAGTGTCTTAATAAAGAAATAAAATAAAGAAGATATGGCTGGGGTTTACTGCTTTTAGCTGTTATGAGCCATTAAGATATACATGACTTGTATCCAACAGGCTGCCTCAGCAATGGTCCTAGTGCTAATCCAGGCTTTTTAAAATGGGTAGCTGGTATGAGTTTATAACCCCCTTACATGAGAGGACCCATAAATAAGCTTAGTGGCTATTGATTGACATTAAGGATTAAAGACCTTTTGCACCGAGCAGTAAAAGTGCAAATAGCAGCAGCTCTGTGTTCTCTGCACCATGGGCTGTGTGCAGCCCTAGGCAGCATGGGCCAGCTCAATGTAGTTTTGTCACAAAGCAATATGGGTCAGTGCAAATTCTTTCATAACTCAGGCCTGCTCCCATACTGTCACAGTTCTTCTTGCTCAGTAAATGCAAATGCACAGATACGTGCATTTATGTAAAACACAGTACAAGATTACAATTCTATAGCTGTCCTTAACCATTTGTACAATGAACTAGGCCTGGGCAATACTACAATAATAGTAAGGCCTCGTTCACATGGACGTCTGAACCAGGCGTTTTTCTGGCATTCGTGACGCCTCCCGTTTTTCTGCTCATTGAAGCAAATAAAAGCGTCCACACAGACGTTCAGCACTGGCGCTCAGCCGGCTGCGCCTTCGGATGGCATCAAATAAATGCTGCAAGCAACATTTTCTTGGCGTCAAAATCCAGACGAGCGCAAGGAAAACGTCGCTATGGCGTTTACATGGTGTTCGGTTGACGTTCTGGAGGACAGAATATGTCCCGTGATTTTGTACGGCAACTGCGAAAAACCATGCTTTGCCTACGGCGCCGTATCAGGAGGATTTTTAAATCAAGAACGTAAACGGTGAGTTTTAAGAAAGAATAGGGATCCATGTTTTCAATGCAGAACTATAAGCCAAGATGACACACGTGTAAACACTCTGGACAGAATAATTAGTGCCCCCACAGGTAAATACACCAAGCTACAGATCGGGCGTCAGGCTGGCGTTAAACGGCATCAGACTAATGCCAGTCGAACGCCTTGCTGACGTCGATCAAACGTCGCTACCCAACGCCACAAAAACGCCTATGGCATTCAGAGCGCGTTCATTTCAAGCGTCTGTGTGGACGAGGCCTTACTATTATTGTAGTAATAATAGTACAATAATACTGTGACAGGTGGTTGAGACAGGTGACACCATTTTTCAGCTTTTATTTCTCCTCCTTGACACCACAGCATACAGCACACATCAACTCCCCAACTCCGATTACAGTGCAAAGCACCGCCCATCCCCTTACATACTTCCCAAAAAGCCCGCGGGTTGCCTTGGTAATAAGGTTGCCTTATTAACACAAAATGTGTCTGCCTAAAATGGAACATTCAGACAGTATCTTTTAGGCCTCGTCCACACGGACATTTGAAATGAACGCGCTCTGAACTCCATAGGCGTTTTTGTGGCGTTGGGTAGCGACGCTTGATCGACGTCAGCAAGGCGTTCGACTGGCGTTAGTCTGACGCCGTTTAACGCCAGTCTGACGCCCGATCTGTAGTTTGGTGCATTTACCTGTGGGGGCAGTAATTACTCTGTCCAGAGTGTTTATACGTGTGTCATCTTGGTTTATATTTCTGCATTGAATACATGGATCCCTATTCTTTCTTTAAACTTACCGTTTACATTCTTGTTTTAAAAATCCTCCTGATACGGCAGGAGAGAAACAATACGTGTTTTTTCGCAGTTGCTGTACAGAATCATGGGACATATTTGGCCCTCCTCAACCGAACGGCATGTAAACGCCATAGCGACGTTTTCCTCGCGCTTGTCGGGATTTTGACGCCACAAAAACTTTGCATGCAGCGTTTATTAGACGCCATCCGAACGCGCAGCTGTCTGAGCGCCGGTGCTGAACGTCCGTGCGGATGCTTTGAGTTGCTTCAATGAGCAGAAAAATGGGCGGCGTTTAATTGGCGCTCACCTGGCGTCACGAACGCCAAAAAAACGCCTGGTTCAGACGTCCTTGTAAACGAGGCCTTAAAGTGCTCAGAAAAGAACAGAACTAAAAGTAAACGAAACATTGATTTTCCCCATCTAAATCTACACTGATTTCTTAAAAAATTAGTTAAACAAACTGCCTTCTGTAGAACTTGTACAGGCATCTGGACTTGTAGCACCAATCATGCTAGCCTGTAATTAGTAGTGATGCATTGCTTTGTGGTGAATCAGAAGAGAAGGCTCCAATCCAGTAAGCATGGCGGCCGTGTGGCCAATCACATGAGGATATAGGAAGGGAGACTGTAATCAACAAATGTAAAATGTGAGCTGCATTCAGTCTTGCGAGTGTTAAGGTCACCCACGTGCGTGTTCATAATTTGTGAACCAATTCGTTCAGTTCAGCGTTCACAGGTTGGAACATTCCTGTAAAATTTTCGAACACTTACCATAGGAACTTTAGTTTTGAAATTTTGTAAATATCGATATTCGCTGGTGTGAAATGCCACCACACATTGGATTGTGTACATGCCATTTTTCTTATGAAGTAGATGACAAAAAAGGTGTAATGCAGAGCAGATATGTAAATAGTTAGCTGAACAAAAGGAATGGTCTTCCAAATATATTACCACTCATATAAAATATTGTATGGTTCCATAAAATCATCTAGCATGAGAAAGAAGAAACAGCATCACATTTACAGTAATAGCCAGAGATGGAGAATCAAGTCTGAGATTCGGACTCTAGTCAGACTTGAATTTAGACTTGTCCTCAACAACTTGAGACTTGACTCAGACTTGGGTGTTAACTCAAAAACCATGTTCATTTTATGGAATTATATATTTATATCTCACACTTTTTCCAATGACGGCATTGGATTATGTTTGCCATAATAACTCCCAAAAACCGCTCACCACGTCCCGGTGTCCTATTAGTTTTGTCTGTGGTTTTTTCAGCAAACAATTTTCAAGGGGTCGTTGGAAATGTCACTGAGCGCTATATAACTGTGAAGTTTCAGTTTCATGTTTAGAGTGTGAGATATAATAAATACAATATTTTTCATTTAAGGTAAATCCTCCATGTTGGTGAGACCATAACACAGCACGCAGTTTCTTTGGTATAAGTGGGTAAATACAGTACTTAATTTAATTTACAGTAATAAAAACACAGGGCTTTAAGAAGAACTAAACGAATAACAGGAGATAACTCAAAATAACGATCTCAGATTGTCTACTTTCAAACCTGTGTCTAATGGCACCAGCCATTTATCAGCAAGAAGAAATAAATGGCATTCTCGATTTGGCTACACTGTCTCTAGTGGTGTTTCACTATCTCAGGATGAGCTTTCTGTGTGTTCTCCACAGTACCAAAAAATGTATAGTTATTTTTATATGGAAATGTGCCTCTATTTATGCTATTTATGTTACAAAATAGTTTTTCTTAATAATTCAGCATTAAAATGCATAAAAATTAGATGTTGGCATGTAAAATGCTGTGATGTCTGGGCCTTGTACCCCATGCCTCATGCTGGTTGTTCATGTTTGGGCGCAATGCTTAGCAACCCAGCACGAGAACAAGGGGGCTTGGAGGACGAGGACCGTGTGTGTGTGTGTGTGTGTGTTATTGAAGAAAAGTGTATTACATTTATGAAAAAAGACCTGAGCTATCAATAGCCATGTTTTGTAAATTAGCTTCTGGTGATAACTACGTACCTGGAATGATATGGAAAAGTGTGGCTTCACATCAGTCACCCTATGTCATTCCAAATCCTTCTGTTGATACTGTTGTCCATGCAAAATTTTATGTTTAGTTTGCTTTTTTTGTGTGTGTGTACTTCAGGAAGAGGAAGTCCCTGAGCTGGAGATTGATGTGGATGAGCTTCTGGATCTACCCAATGATGTAGAGAGAGCCATCAGAGTGAAGGTTCATGCCATATTCTGTTCTTTTTGACTTTAAAGATCTTAGCGAAAGTGGAAACGAATTTTAGTAATTTAATTTGCTTAATATACATTTGACAATTGACTACTGTTGTGTCTAAATTTTTGTCCGAATAAACATGTAAATACATATATATTCTACCTGGTATTCTAACATGACATGACAAAACATTTTATCTTTAATAAGAAAAACCTTTTTATTTGTAATACTATGGTCAAAACAAATGAGCAAAAAAAAAAACACATGGCAAGGGATCTGAGAACATTCCGTTTACAGAGTCCCCCCAGAATCTTTGTGCTTTGTGTTTTTGGGGGTGTGGTTGGGGGGATTAAAACCACACCTAAAAGACCAAAGAGCTTCTCTACAGGTGACACTATTTACCCTGGTGGATCAGTATGTAATACCTGACCATTTAAGAGTATGCATCACTTTCTATCTGTGTCATTAGTGGCACACCTATTTAAGAAAAATAGTGTTTTGGAATATTTTTTAAAAATCATTGTACTTCAAATAATGGTCATATTTTTAACATTTTGAAATAAAGAACAAAAAATGTTTGTAGAGCCCCATTTGTCCATGTGTTATGTATGTTGATCAAATATTTGTTTTCCAGATGCTGCTTGTTGACTGTTATAAACCTAATGATGTAAGTCCACATTTCAGCAATCATATCCCTGGCTGCTAGGTCAACTTGTGTTAAATCCTGTCATCATAGGTGGAACTGAACATTATATAATTTTTTTCAAATCAATTTGAACACAAACAAAAATTAAGAGTATTCTGTTGTCATGAAATTGTAGGGCTGGAGTACATTTAGGGTCGGTTTCCCGGACAGGGATTAAGCCTAGTCCTGGATTAATCAGTTCTGTGAATGGAGATTTTCCATTGAAAAGGAAAGGGTTGTCCAAGACTAGGCTTAATCCCTGTCTGGGAAACCGACCCTTAAAGTCTGGTCTGAATAATACATGCCGATCATTATTTAAAAAATATTTTTCTCTGCCTGTTAACTTCCTGAAGGACTTTGTGGCAGCACTGCTGGAGAAGGTGAGAGGCATGCAGAAGCTGAGCACGCCACAAAAGAAAGGGGATCTTACTCCTTGAACACTTCTATCTCTTTCCATCCTCAACCCTGTTACTCCAACCCTGAGAGGTGGAGGCAGGTGCACAGACCCAACCACTACACCACAGTGTCTGTCAATAGGAAGACAAGCAAAGAAGCCAGGTCAATCTCAGCTGCAGGTTAACCACCCTGTCTTAATTTGTTTCAGTACTGTTTTCTCAATATATTATCCACGTAGTGTGTGTGGTAGTGTCCTTTTTAGCTTAAAAAGTAAAGGAGATGAAATGGGGAATGGTTGGTGGTATTTAGTTCTGTCTGGCTTGGTGCATCTGTCTTTGAATAGAAAATTAGATTGACTCTTTTCCTCTTTTGTCCATGTAGTTTTCACTTAATGTCTTTTTTAAATGTAATAACTAGTAACACTTTTTTTTCCAAAATGAGCCAGGATGGGCTGAGGCAGCTAATAGAGTGAAGAAAGTGAATGGTATTGTTTTGAAGTGTCTGAGAGGTATTTTGATGTGGAATTGGGCAACAACGTTGGGGAATTTGTGTTTTTAATCATTTAAGTAGACTTTTTAGGATGTAACCTTACAGATCTGTGTGTAGCACCCTTGATTAAGTAATCTAATTGCTCTAATACAGAAGATCATCCAGAACAGAAAGTCAATTGTAGCAATACCATGGAAAATAATTTGCCAATTTTATTACATTCCCTCCAGAGTTTTTCGTATGTGGATCAAAGGTTATGATGAACTTTCATGAAGACTATGAAGGTGCCGAAGTTGACACTGGTGTTGGCCTAGCTCTGTGAAAAATCAAATCAAAAAACAAACATTTTTTGTACATAAAACATTTATTCAGCTGAACGAATCAAAATTAACTTTGACAAAAAGAGAATGCAAACTCAGCCCGTTTGCTGGAATGACAAACTGTACTGTATACACTCAACCAATTATGTGTAGTATGGTTCTTAAGAAAATAAAGAATGCTAAAACATGTTGGGTCCAAAGAGATGTTTGTTATATAAGTTTAATCATTAATCACTTCACTATCTGAAACATGGTGAGCTACTGAACAATCCTCCTGAAGTGAATTAGAGTCCAGAGCAGCAAAAGTGACTCCATCAGCTTCAGAAGTATTACAGGCTGTTGATCGTCCTGCACACTGATTCTGGCTAGTTAAGAAGGCACATATTCATGTCACTATAAGTCAGATCTTTTTTCAATGCTCAACAGCTCTACCTCAAAAATGAGGGTTGCTCCACCTAGAAGACAAAAGAACAAATTGTGCTCACTGTATTTGCTATAAAATTTAGAAAAGTCAATTAAGAAAAGTGCTTCAGTTCCATTCAAATAAAATCATCTATATGGGAAGTAGGAGTATGTGTAATCTCACAACATCTGTGAGACTGTGCACAAAAATAAAAACCTTAAAGGTTAAAGAAAATAATGTAAAAGCTGCACACATGTATACATCTTTAAAACATACCTGGAATTTTGGGTGGTGCGCCTCTCTCGCCATAACCTAAAAATGTATAATGTAACAAAGACTAGTCAAACTTGTTTTACTGAATGTATTAAAATGATATTAGAGAAAGTATTTGGTAGTACAATAACCAAGACCAGTTATAATCTGTTTTTAAAAATGCGGATTGTTTTCTCACCCAGATTAAGCCCAAGCCTGGACTAAATTGATTTTAAATACCAAAACCATATTATTTAATCTAATGTAGTTTAATCCAATAATAAACCTAATCTCTAGACAAATATGGCCTGTGAACAACTCTCATATAAAACATGTCGGCCCCCCAGGCTTGTATGGGGAGTCACCACGTCCTCATCAAAGAACATCCTTGTGTTCCTTCCAGCATTACTACTCTATAAAGTGTTGAAACTGCTGCTACCAAAAGCCCCTCTTGAACCCATTCAGATTTTAAAACATCAAAGTATGTATCTCTTACACGCATTTCCAATTTGTAATCTCTAGAGTGAATATTAGAACAGACAATTATTGCCGTACTGGTTCTTTGCTGGACTTCTGTGAAAATCCTACTAATTATATTTTTCCCTCCTCAATAGGACACTGCAGGTAGGATGGTTTGTTACATGCATTTATGTAAACACCGACAGCTGCTTCCAATCTTACTCACCCAGTTCAGATGGAATTACCAGCTTCCTCTTCTCCCCCTCACACATTCTAAAAAGAAAACACATTCAACAGAGCTATTTACCCCAATTCTGAAATGTTCTTGGACATAAAGCCTGTCTTTTGCCTTAAAAAGAAAAGTTAAGAGTATCACATGTCAACCTTGACAATGAACTAAAATTAAACTCACCCTAGCAGGCCCTGGTCCCAACCTTTAATGACCTGTCCAGTCCCCAGGGTAAAGGTGAAGGGCTGATTCCTCGGTATGCTACTGTCAAATTCTGTTCCATCCTCCAACTTTCCCTTAAGACAAAGAGAAAATACATTAAGTACTGTCAACAGAAAATCTCGAAAATGAACAGAACACATGACAGTATAACAGTGGGGGATCCTGGTAAAATATTTTTGGTGAACCATCCACAGCGCGTGCCGCGAAACAAACAATACCTCGCCGTGCACCCTGTGCAGCTTGATTTCCTTGCCCTAAGTACTTCACCTCGAAGTTCTGCTTTTTCTACTCCCCTGATCTTCTTGGGGACGTTGTTAATCACTCTGTCATACCAGTAGGGATTTTTATTCCAAGGATTTCACCAGTTCTAGCTTGGCTGGGAGGTGGTGGTGATCGCTAGCATGTGGTCAAGCTAACAAGTTACTGCCCTTCCTTCGGTACACTCGTAGACGAACAGTAAAATATAAAATAAGAAATATTAATAAATGCTAGTAAATAATATGTTACACGGTTTGTTATGTATGAAGCTTTAGCCTCACACTTAAGGTCAGTGCTCAGTACATAAATTTTGACTCACAGTAGGCAGTCACTTGTTTCACGTGGGGGACTTATTTACCATTAGAATCCATTGAAATCTCGAAAATACACGAGCCACCGTGGTTTGAGGAGATTTAGATTGTGATAAATGTGGACGCCGGTAAAACATGTTTCATTGATATTCTGTTCCACTGCGGTTGGGGTTGCGCTGTTTCACAAGAGCCGTATACAACTGTAAGGCTATTAAGGAACTGAAATTAGGAGATCAGCCTTATTTTTATGAGCATTTTTTTGGATTATTTTTCTTGGTGAAACATCTTCTAGAAACCACTACTGCGGTATACCTACAGTGTAGTGCATGTTCAACACATCCCCTTTGCGGGACTTGATGGGGCAGTTGTCTACTCTCTTCTTTATCCCGATTTGCAGCTTTTTCTTCTCAGCCCCATGCACAGCCTCCCTGAGGATGGACACCAGGGTCACAGCAAGCAACAAATACAGCCTCATATCTGAAAATCAGAGAAAGATGTATTCATCTCCACTTCTTACAAAAAATTAGGCAGTCGTAACAAACCACCTTACACGGTCATTCAGTATATATACTAAACATTAGTTACATTTTAGTAGTTCAGTTTATTCTTTCATTCATTATTTCAGGGTTAAGTAAGGTTAAGGCCTATTCGTGCTTTGTTGTGATCATAAACTGTTTTTTGCAAAAACCTACAAGCAGGTTTTGCCAAACCCCAAAATCACACAGCCTTTCGAGAATCGCACTCGATGTATTTAATGACAATCCAAATAATCCTAAATTAAGAGAGATTTACAGCAGTTGCGCGTTATTTAACCGCAAAACACGAGTTTCCTGACCAGTTCAGCAACTGGCTATTTTTTAGGCTAAATGACTCTATCGCGTGCAATTATGTATTCAGTAAACAGCATGCGTCTTCAGCTAGTATACTTCCAGTAAAGTAAAGGTAGCTAATACAATGAGCTCGTACATTTGACAATTATTTGGAACCTCTGCCAAACTTGTAGGAGAAATACTGAGCTGTTCAAACCGAGCTGTCTAACCTATTCTAGCTGGACAAAGCTAACAAACCTAGTCAACGTACATATTTCCACCAACAGATTTATTTAAAGTATTAGAGCAAATTATATAAGAAATTTCCACATTACCCTCAGTTGTTATGAGATAAGCAGCTCTACCAGCTTCGAACAGGTCCGGAAGGAAGAAGTCGTGAACGCACAACTGTGAATCAGGCAACTCTAAACAAAGGAGCCTTGTACAAGAGAACACTTACAAAGGTCTTTCAATATAAAGGCGTTTACAACAAAACAACTAATACTGTTGTAAGTAAATAAAAATTGTGTGTGTGTGTGTGTGTGTGTGAGAGAGAGAGAGAGAGAGAGAGAGAGAGAGAGAGAGAGAGAGAGAGAGAGAG
>JBBPDH010014321.1:0-11077 GCA_037974565.1 Clupeocharax schoutedeni
TTTCATAAAGTTGTTTCAAAATGGACATGCATTTTCTGCATTTTGTGTTTTTCAGTTAAATAAAAGGCTATTTTTGCAATATATTTAAACATTGAGGATTTCTTTAAAAAAATGTCAAAATCTCGTCTCTTGTCTCGTTCTTGTGAACCCAGTCTCGTGTCTCGTCTCGCCTCGTGGAAAAAGCGTCTCGTCACACCCCTAATATATATATATATATTTATATATATATATATATTTATATTATTTACCGTCAATGTGATTTCAACTTGTGCAATATACATATCGCGAAAGACTGTCTGAACTGGCTCTACTTACTATAATTTAAATTATGTTTACATTTATTTATGATTTAAAATAATTTCCATGGTTAAAATGTTTTGTGGGAGGCATTAAAATGCTCTGTTTAAGTAATTTCTTTAAAAAAAAAAACATTGGAACTATTGCATTTCATTTTTTTCTGCATAGACTAGTCAGCGCCTGGAGTTTACCAGCAAATCCAAAGCAGAAAAACATTAACACTATAAAGTTTTTACTTACTTATCGCTTGTGATCTCGCCATCGCAACACTCAACAACATTATCGCATATTATCGCATGTTTTCCTAATGTCGTGTAGCCCTAATGGAAAGGCCACTATCTAAAATCAAGTAGCAAATTGTTCATTTAATCCAAAATAAAATGAGTCCTAAAGAAATGCAATATTTCTTTTTTGATGGAAGTGTTGTGAACACACTGAACATTTTTTATAAAACACAGTTCTGCTGGCTATATATCAGAAATACATATGCAGTGTCCTATCCAGGTGTCAAGGAATTAGATAATGAGATCCAGTATGCAGCACATTCAGTATGCAGTATTCTACATCTGGCATTTTACCAAGTCTTCTCTATTAATCCTGTAGGAGTGGCTGACTGTGGTTCAGTCTCTGGGTCAGATGGCATTGACCCAGCTGTCTGTGATCAACTCTCTTTCACTGGACTGCGCAGAGACCAAAGCACGCTCCCTTGGCATGCTGGGAAAGTGTCTGAGACTGATTGTGCTGCAGAGAGACCTGCTCTGCCCAATTCCTTTGTGGGACGGACCCGTCATGGTACAGAATTCACATTTACAGCAGCAAAGTAGCCTTCAAGAGTACAAAGGCAGTATTCACAGCCCAGTATATGCTTTCATTAATATTTAGCAGGAGACAATGAGAAAGATCTGTAGTGTAATACAGTATGGCAGCTGGAAATGTCATGTAAGGAGAAAATAATAAGGACATGGACTTATTTGGGAAGGTTTTTTTTTGTTTTGTTTTGTTTTTGTCGGCAAACTGTACACTCTTTACTTACATGGTATATTCATCCTTTGTGCCCTGGTGACCAAGGCATTTTGGATAAATATAAAAACAGAATAACCCAGAAATATTTTCCATGCTACTTTTATAGCGTGTGTGTAATAATTCCTGCTGAAACGTAAACATGGATGCACTGATAAGGAATTTCTGGGCCAAAATGGATAGTTTACACCTTACTGTTTCTAATACGAATACTGATATTTAAAACAAACTCTGTTTTATATGAAATTATGTAATTCATATAACTGCAGTGAGCGGAAGATTTGTATAGATTGTTGATCATTCTATTAAACCAGACATTTCAATTCTAGTAGACTTTTACATTATTTTATGTAAATAATTTTGGTAATTTAGCAGACACTGTATATTGCCATTTACAACCAATGGTGAATGTGACATTGGAAGTCTTGCCCAAGAATCTTAAATGCAGAACATGTATCTGTTTTTTCTTTGTGCATGGTGTTGGTGTTACCACCATATTGATCTGAATGCCTTTTAAAGAAGGATGTTTTCTAATATTAGGCCATTAATAATCATTAGAACTTGGCAAATAATATATCATTCTCTCATATATTGTACACCACAGCCATCAACCAAACACAAATGGAAATGTGTCCAACTGTTTGGAGAGACTCAAAAATTCCTTGTGTTGCCACAGGTGGAGAGTAGAGAAGAGAGAAAAGCAACAGAGGATGAAGATGATGAAGAGGTAAGCAGGGGATGCGTGGAGGGAAGCATTATACAGAATAGAAAGAATGTGGCTTCCCACCAGTACATGTACACACTCACATACTGTGACAAGTCAGAGAGATTCCAAATTGCTACAGAATGAATTGAAGTGTACCATGTACTGTTATAGTATTATATTAGTTACTGTAACTTGTATCTATAACCTTTGTATTAATATCTAATGTATACTTGTAACAGATTCTTTTATGTGTATTTCTCACATGTTGTTACATATTGCCTTATATATGTTACATATCATATAACACATATGAAAAATGATGTGTCATGCCAGTGTTTCTCGGAACAGAATACTTTGTGTATTTAAACTTGTTTATAGATAGCAAGTCCTGTAATACCTCTGCTTCAGCTAGATCAAATTTTGCTCTCAAGCGGACAAAATAAGAACTTATTGCTTACAAAGTGGATCCTTTTTTGCTTGCACAGTTCCGACGGAGTGTATCTCAGCACACCAGCAGGCATTCCAGACATGTTTTGTCATTTTAATGGCAGTAAATGATATCAGACTTCAGATTATCACACTTGTGCACAGATGCTCACACAACCCTACAGGCACTCATCAGGACCATGCAATCTCATGGTTGATTGTGTTTGCTTGTCTACAGACCAGAGTGAGGGCAGTTCAGGAGAAGTTGGCCCAAACCAAAGAGACTCTGACTGAGGCCCTGAGCTTGGCTCTGCAGCACAACTTACTCCAGGCTCTCTCTCAGATCTGTGTGGACTTGGTGGAATGCTACAGCCAGTATGACCCAGCTGCTTCTGGCCAGTACCTCGCCCTGCTACAGGTGAGAGGGCATGATGCTGATAAGAAATTGAACATCATGTTTGGCCCTTTGTTTAATGTAATTTAATGGGGTTAGCCATCAAGCGTTCGCCTGCAAGCCTTCATGTTTGCAATGTTGATGACTTATGCCATTAAATCACATGCAAATGTGTGGATCTTTTCAGTCATTTATATTGTCATTCCAAGGCTTTTGCAAAAGCATTTATCATTCGGCAACTGTCATATATATTAATATTAGAGACATGTATAGCTGATGACATCATTCTGCACAATTTAAGTTATGGGATGTCTAAGTACTTGTGTAAGTTTTACTTACTTGTGTTTTGTGTGCTTTAATACGAGATTTTAGACCCAGAATACACTTCCATGTAGCCAATTTGTTTTTAATATGTGAATATCTCTGTTGGCTCAGGAGGGTTTACACGGAAACTAAAAGCTAAAAGGACAATAAACCAAAGCTTGTACTCAGACTTTGGGTTTATTATTATTTTTTTCATCCAAAAAAATTGGGAGGTCTTGAAGTGGCATATACTGCACATGTATTTGTGACTGTAATACTGTTTAGTCCTGACTGTGGTTTATGTCTTCGGACCTTAGAGCTGTATGTGCTGCACCGAGATGTCCAGCGTGTTGCATGTGGCATGTTCAGACACAGATCAATCTCAGTTGGCTGCCCTGCTTGCCCTGCGGAAAACCCTGCTGCCCTCTCGACCTTACAAAGGCAGCAGCCTTCTCTCAACGACTGACCAGTCACTCCACACACTCTCCAAGGTGCTGCTTGAACTCTCACACTGTGAAAATGACCCTTCGTGCATAATAATTTGAACTGCCACAAATGTATTGTCTAATACTGCATTACTACCAGACAGTCCACATATTTGCTGTAACATTACTATAACTTTTCCTCATAGTACACATTGTTCATTCAAGTATTGTGGGAGCTGATTAACAGAAAACATGTGAGCCCTCTGGTGGGTGTGTTTTGAGAAACACAAACTTAATAAGGGGCAGCCTGTCCCAGGTTGACCCAAAAGAAAGCCAAAGCCTTGATATTGTTCTGTTCATCCAGACTGCACTGTCCCTGTACCTTGGTTCATTTAATATAAAAAAGTCAAAGGAAATGTGTGTTTTTACATTCCTATGTAAGCCTTGCTCTTACTGTAAAACATGTCTTACAACAGCGTATGTGTCTAGATAAGTCAAGACATCCAGACAAGCTCTTTAGAATAGCAGGATTCATGCCTGAGCAGTCAGTGTTTATGCTTTGTCTGTCTAGGCCTATCAGCATTTGAGTATAAACCCGAACCACCTAAGCTTCCTGGGAGAAATGCCACCCAATCTCAAAATCCTGCTGCTGCAGCACTCTGAAGATGGGTAAGATCATTAGTAAATAAACCAGAACAAACCAAGCTGTATTGCTTAATTTGTATATTGAGGCCTAATCAAGCGAAACATTTATCATCCAGACCTAGTTTTTGCCTTCTCAGAGTCCTCTGAGGCTCCACAGCCTACATCAGTGATGCTGAAATTACAAAGATACACACATTGCACCATACAGCCTCTCAATCAGGCAGTTTACAGATGTGTTTGTACTTGTGAACATAGACACACACACACACACACAAATACTTTCCACCATATTCTCCTTCTCTATCTGCAGCAAGCATCGGAATCATAAAACTTTATTCATCCCTAAGGAAATTGCTTATGCTATGACTGTAAATGTTATGCTGTGAATGTAAATATACTATACTATACTGTACTATACTAATGAAAAAGTACTAAATGCACTGTTGTGAGATCAGCTTGCCTTATAGTAAGGAGCAGACTTGGGGAATTACACACCTACAATGTTGCACCTCCAGTTAAAAAGTGAAATAATGTTTTCTTCTTTTTGCAGTTCAGTCTTGTATGGGGCATTTTATGAGAAAACAAAAGCTACTGAGAGTCAGAAGGGAAAGAATGTACAGATAGCAGGTAAAATACTTTTTCCTTCTTGGGTTTCTACCATCACCTTTTAGAACCTTTTCTGACGTGTCCTGCTCATGCATATGTTTGCGATAGTGTATTTGAAGACAGAGCAAGGTTCTTGCAATGAATAAAAATATAACCATTCTATTGTAAAGCACATCCCAAGGTTCTGCTGGGGATGTTGAGTGGAGGCTGAATGCCTGGGAGGGGGAGTGCGCCCTGTTTCATTTACAGCAGTGTGAACTGAGAGAGGCTCACTGGGACCTATTACTGCTCTGTATTTCCTGTGCTAGTGTGTGTTTTGCGGTGTGTTTGTGTGCTTCTGCAGGTGGGTTAGCCTGTTCCAGAGTGGCCAAGGCTTGCGTCCAACCTTCTGTCCTGCTTCGACTGCGAGACCAAGCCCAAGCCTTCCGAATCTTTGCTGCACAAACCCTCCTTAAAGAGTCCCGCAGGCACAAAAATGAAGTACAGAACGTGCGTCACACACAGCTGGTATACTTGCAAACACATACACACACTGTGTACATCGTAATCTAGTGCTGTGTCAAAGTAATCTGCTCAGCCTTATACATGGATTCAGTGAGGCGAGACGACGCGGTTCCACAGTACAGAAAGGCAAACAGAATACGCATAAATACATAAAATATAGATATCAACTCTAAAGTCAAAGAAAAACGTGCAGTTTAATACAGTGGGTAATATTTCACATCCAACAATTATTGCATCAGCAGACAAATGGAGAACAAACAGAATTATGGAATGTAATTGTGTGCTTTATATGTGCAAATAATCAGCAGTGGTGAAATATAAATAGCAGTCAGTCTATGAAAATACAGTAACTGTGAGACGTGTGTGTGTGTGTGTGTGTGTGTGTAGGCTGGCAGGCAGTGTATTGAGAAGTGACAATAGGATCATTCATATGAGGCATTTCTGTCAGTGTATAGCCTTAGTTACCCAACTCATCATCTCTCTCCACATTTATCTATCCAGTCCCCTCATCTCTTTCTCTTGCTGTCTGTACAGGATGACTACACAGACAGAGAGTTAGGGTTACATTTGAAAGCCATAGTCAAAGGGTTGGAGGACTACCTGGATCCCATTCTCTCTCAGTTCGACTTCTCCTGCTTTAGGTAATAAGAAATCTCCCGGTGTCCTCAGACTGTGTGTGTATCAGAATATCGAGATGATGAATGCATGTTGCTGTTTGGCTTTGACGTTTTTTTCTCAGGCAGCCATTGATTGTCCTGTGTAAATTTAATCTTTCTTGAGAATAAACAGATGCTTGAGTGTATGAGTGTATACTGCTTGACCTGAACTAATCCTCACGTTCTTTAAGGCTGCCTCTCCTCGCTCCTCTCATAGACCCATTCTCACTTTCATTTCCTCTTGTCAGTGGAATATTTCTGCTTTTGCCACTCTGATCCTTCCTCTCTCTTATCGCTCTCTCTCAGCCATCGCCCTCCATCGATATCCATCGGCGACGGAGTCCAGCCCAAAGACAAGGAGGAGAGAGGGGCTGCAGATAAAGCTCTGCCTGGTAGTCACCTCACTGGCTGTAAAAGCCCCATTACACTCATGCTAAGAGAAGATGCAGTCCCACAGTAAAATTCAGGCTCTCCAGGGTCAAGCATTAAAACCGCCATACTGTTTACCCATATACATTACTTCTCTTTATCATTTTTTTTTTTCATTTTTTCAATAAATATGATATGATCAGCATAACAATTTAAGTGAAAAGCTGAAGGGAAATGTACATGAAAGTTAGAATTTAGTTGTGTTTGGAACTAGTGAAGAGCCAATATCTACAAACAAAAATAATGTCAATTTCTTTATGGAAAATGTCATACATTCTTTGCAAAAGGTCAGTCTGGTTATCCTTTTCACTGACATGCATGCTTAGACAATATGGATTTGATTTGTGACCGTGTAAAACATGGCATGAAAAATAAGTAAATGAGTCAGAGGAGTCAGTAAGAGCAGCTGTCTCAACATCAGATCAGGGTTTTTAGTGGCAGTGCATGGCACTGTAAACCACTTTTGCTTAAACTAACAATGAGGAAGCAACCACACCATTCAAAGACTAGTTCATGAAGATTTATTCACTGAGAGACAGAAGAGAAAATAATTCACATAATAAAGTGTGCGTGTCTCACACTATGGTCAAAGCAAGGCTATGTAGTAATCAAAGTCGAAGTCAGCTTTAGTGTCAAGTGTGCCATGTGCAACATATAGAACATCAACATGCTGCTTCTCTCAGAAGCTGGTGTAGATGTATTTATGAGTGCAGAGGTTTAAAAATACTGGGATAAAAGTACTAAGAATATAAATAAATTTTATAATAAATAAAGCGAGAGAAAGGGAGGAAAAAGCACAGATCAACAATACAACTGTAGCAATGAAAATAGTGCAAAAAGTGATAAGAAAATGTAGAATGCCTTCCCAAGAATGAGTAAGTAGCAGTAATTTCTGGAACAGTATTTTGTAAATAAAATGGCTGGTGGTGAGATATATTTCAGAGTAGAAAAATTATCTTGTTTACTGATAAATACACATGTTATATTTATGGTAGTAACATATGGGTTTATGTAAGGAAAAGAGAATAGATTGATAGAAAAGAGAGGGTGATACTGTGCATCAAACCAACAGTGAAGTACTGGAAATATTCAAGTCTGTAGATGTTTTGCTAATTCTTAAGCTGGTCACATGCACAGAATTACTACACCATGACAAAGGAGAAGTAGCACCCCATTCTTTAGAGCCATTCTAACCCCTGCTGCAGGATAATGACCCAAAACACACCTCAAAGCTTTACAACAATGACTTCAAGACCAAAGCAGATCAAGGAGGCATGGATTCAAGTCATGGACCTTTTTCTACAGTCACCTGACTTAAACCCATTCAAGCATTTATGTGGGTACTTGAAAACAGAGGAAACCAAACATTACATTTCATCACAAGATGCTGTTTAAAATATTGTGAAATTATGCTAACATGAATCATATGATTTTGTGGGGTCCATGCCAGCTCGAGAGCATAATATTATTACAGCACCCTGTCACAATACCAGCAATATGTACTATAATACTCAGAATTTCTGACAAATATGTTCAAATATTTTTAAATATTCAACTTTTCACTCATTTTTTTAATGCTATATTATATGATGATAAACATTCTATTAAATTTGAGAAAAATGCAAAATATAAACATACTGTCTTTACGGCGTTAAATGTTGTAGCTTGAAGCACTACTGTGTAACCTCTCAACTGTATATATGTATGTACACCCCCATGGCAGACCGCATGTTATGCTGTTTATGTATGTGTATTCAGTTGAGCAGGAGGAGTGTGTGCTGGTGTTGGCTGACAGAATGTTGCTGGAGATGCCATTAGAAGCTCTAGGTATTCTACAGGGAGATGGAATCAGTTCAGTGTCCCGGGATTTCTCCCTGCAGGTCTTCTATACACGCCTCCAGAGAGAACAACCAGGTAAGACAATACATAGGCAATTTTGTTTGACAGTCTTCCCAAAGCACCCCTTTGCACTAAGATCCCTTGACCACAGAGAAATATTATGTAATGAACACACCCTTGTGAAATGAGCGTCATCCTCACATCCCATTTGAAGTGTCTATCATGGTTATTTTCCACATAGTTAGTAACACAGGCCCAGTGATACATTGTATGATTTTGGACTGTCCCAGATGAAAGATGATAATTGTGAAACAATCGTGTTGATTTCTTTGTGACTCCTAAATGGTGGTCCTAAGTCATACAGTAAATGCGGATTAAAGGCGGCCATCATGACAGCTACCAAATATATCCTGCGATACACACCTTCACACACACCATCGTACATCTGCACACCTTCATACACATCATCGTACATCTACACACCATCATACAAGCATACCTAAGCTTACTAGATCCATGCTGCACAGAGTGATTTGTTAAGATTTTATAATGCTGAAATCACACAGTCTGTAGAAGGCATGAGGGGGTAGTGGATGTGTCCTAAAGATGATATGGCCACACTGTTTACACGTTAACCCAACTAAGTAACTTAGTAGAACCAGTGAAAAAACATCCTACAGCAACATTTAAAGAGGTATTTTAGGAAAGTCTGTTTGCATCCTGAGGTATTTCCATCTGAAGCCTGTTAATCTCTTTCTACCCCTCGTTCACAAGCCCCTTTATTAAAATGCCATGCTAATGGGAGTCCTCTATTAGAAACTCAGGATTTACATCCTCATAATCTCCTTTAAAATTCAAATGTGCCTTTGCGTATGTGGGACTGGAGGACTGATTTAAAATTTTATTTGTGTAAATAATTCGTTCCTTTCCAACCTGTGTGCCCCTTATGCGTATAAATTGTCAAATTAAACATGAAATGTCCTCACTTGCATTAACTCATGAAGTGGATGTACTCATCAGACGTTGAGAAATTCTGAAAAATATTATTGGATTGGGAAAATGGAACAGAAATAGTTGTCCTATTTATTATTTCTGCATATAAGAATGTCTTTTAAGAATGTCTCAAACTGAAGAAATTCTGCAATTGCATTTCATTACTGTCTTTATACCAGAGATGGGGATTTGAATCTGAGACACAACAAAGACTTGTGACTTGACATTAGACTTGCCATCAAAGACTTGAGACTTGCCTCAGACTTGGGTGTTGTGACTATTTATTTATATCTCACACTCTTTCCAAAAACCCCTCATTTGCCATCATAGCCTTTGGCGATTAGCCTAAAAACATAGCCCCGGTGTCCCATTACTTTTGTCCAAGGTGAACGGTTTTCGGATCTCCGGATCTCCAGGGGCTATAATGGCAAATGAGGGGTTCATTGAAAAGGTGTCAGCGAACCCTATCTAACTGTGAAATTTCACATTTAGAGAGTGAGATATATTTTTCATATTTAACATTTAGATTTAAGATAATTTAAGGCAAATCCTCCATGTTTGTGAGGGCGTATCACAGCCAGTTGTAATCACGGAGAGTGGTCAATTGACATATCTTCTAAACATTTAGAGCTCAAAAATCCCTTATTTAGAGTCTCCTTTTGCAACATTTAGATTTAGAGCACAACATTTAGTTTAGCTCTAAATGTGTGAAAATTGCACTAAATGGTTAAAAAATGATACCTCTAAGTTTGTTAAACTGCACTATTTAGAATCACCATTTGTAAAAGTGCTACATAGGGATGTGAATCAATAAGAGTCTAGACCATTATCGATTCTTCTTATCGATCCATTTCCTTATCGACTCCATTACCTTATTTAATAATAAGTGGCATTGTAGTTAAAGTTACCCTCGACTTGGAAACTATGGAGCTTCCACTTGAGCACTGAAAATCAAACACATGGCATTCTTGAATTTTAATGCTGTGTAGCGACCTTAAATGTTTTGACATTTTGCTGGTGTTACCACCCTTGCAAGTAAAAACAGCACTGCCATGGTTACAAATGCATCTGTTGTTTTTGTTTGTGAAATGCAGCTACGCTACGGGCCACTTTCTCTGCTCCGGCATCGCATGCGACGCAGGGAAAAATCCAAAAGAATCGTTAGAGGAACCCTGCTTTGCAAAATTAGAACCAGTCCTAAATTGGAACTCACATTTAGAGCGCAACTTTTTAATTTTAGATTTAACAATGAGATATATATTTAACATTTAGATTTAACAATGAGATATATATTTAACATTTAAATGAATATTTAACATTTAGATTTAAGATTTAGCATTTAGATTTAGATTTAACATTTGAATTTAACATTTACGCAGCAGGAAAATGTACCTAATACTGTTATTTTAAACACATTTATGTTTTTACAAACGGCACACCACAGACTTGGACCCGAGAATAAAGACTTGAGACTGGACTTAAAAATGACTTGTGAAAATCTTTGCCTTGTACTGGGATTATAAGTGACCCTATCTTTTCTACACTTTTTCTTACCTTTCTGCTGACACCATTACATCACCTACACTACTATAACTTAATCAGAGAGAGAGAGAGTTAACTGGGCCATTGAGTATGTCTAGAATCCAAATGGTACCACACTATATGACTCCAGACAATGTATGAACTCAGTGTGATTGGTAGGCTGTGGGCTGATGAAGCCCAGGGGAGATGTTTATCTACTTCTGCTCTGACAGGGTGACACTACAGGGAGTGCAGAATTATTAGGCAAGTTGTATTTTTGAGGAATAATTTTATTATTGAACAACAACCATGT
>JBBPDH010014340.1:0-11077 GCA_037974565.1 Clupeocharax schoutedeni
ACTTTGTCAGAGTTAACCAGTAGGTCTGATAGCAGATGTCCGAACTCTTTAAGAAAGTCAGCATATGGCCCCGGGGGTCTGTATATGTGATGGTAATCGACTTACAAATTCTGCCTGCATTTCCCTGCAATGAAAGCTCTCAAATGCTGATGCATTGTCTTTAAAGTCTGTTTTTCTGTGTTTGATCTGCAGTGTTAGGGACCAGAACAGATGTGCATTGTCATGCCGGGTGTCAAACACATTTATTTCATTCGTTCTGCTCGACATGTGCAGTAGACAGCCCAGCGCTGGCAGACTGCATGGGCTGCAAATGCAGCCTGAAGGCTCCAGAAGAGCAGGTCTTTCATCAGAAGTGCAGTGCTGGAATGGGACGTGTTTAACCAACACCACCTGTTGAGGACTGAGACAAATATTCTGCATAATCCACACTGATGAGTGTTACAATAGGCAGCAAATGAGCCATGCTTCCATCCAAATTATGAAATAAATTTAAGAGACAAATTAAGTTGCGGCAAAAAATGACACAAAATAGGTTTCCAAGAGCACCATAAGCTCTGTTTATATTAATATTTCAAACTCATTATACACTCCTGCGAAAAAAATGAGGTTTCCTGAAGAGCCCTTCAGAGGATGATTCTATAATGAAGTTACTTAAGCATTTTCAACTTGATCTCTAATGCATATATTTTAATGCATATAATTTCTACACTTTTCACTATATACTTAGAATGAAGGCATAATTCAAACAGCCTGCCTGTTAGTTAAATAACCAGGGGGATCAATCATAAACTCTTCAATACCAGCATAGCAAATAGAAATCAGGTTGAAAATGCTGGACCATTTCTTTTGAATCCATTTAAATGTTCTTTAGGGAACCAAGGATGGTTCCTCTAAGGCATTACTCCAAAGAAGTGTAGACAGAGTGTCTAAACAAATTAAAACCTGGGACAACTTCTAATTTCTCTCTTGTTTCTGCTAATCACCACATTTATCATTTTCTCAGTGTCAAATGCAGTGGCCAAGTATCCTGGCATGGAGCACGGTCATCCATCAGCGTATACTAATGTTCTAGGAGAACATGGTGGTGAGGCCTTTCACAGAAAGCTTTTACTTACAATATATCAGAATGCCCTGAGCCTCTTCTGAAAAGATCTCCTTCATCAGCCCAGTCATGCAGTTCCATTCTCAGCTGTCAGGTTCTGCCCCATTACTGAGAGCAGAGCAGATGAGTACCATGATTTGGTCCTTTTAAAAATTGGTTTTTTTCACTAATGTGCCTGAGTGAAGAAGCATGATGAGTGTAGACACTTCTAGACATATATACTGCAATTAAGATCATGTGTCCTTTATTAAATAAAAATGCATATTTCACCATAAATCTTCTTCTGCTTCATTTTCTTCTTCTCATTATTATTATTATTATTATTATTATTATTATTAATATTATTATTATTATTATTATTATTATTATTATTATTATTCATAGATTCATCTGTTTAGAGAGCATCTCCTCTCCTAATTCTTGCATCACTCTTACATGTGAATGTAGCATTTAGAACTGTCCTCTGGTTCTCACACTCTTCTGAATCTTGAATCATTCCTCATATTGGAAGAGGCTGGCAAATGAATTAAATGTAATAATAATAATAATAACAATAATAATAATAATAATAATAATAATAATAAGAAGAAGAAGAAGAAGAAGAAGAAGAAGAAGAAGAAGAAAAAGAAGAAGAAGAAAAAAAGGAAGATGGTTTATGGTTGTCACAAACATTGAATATTTTTAAGAAATAACATTTTATATTTGAATATGACTCAGTATGACAGATCACATTTCCTCCAGGATGGAGTATACTGAAGTGGTTATGAGTATGTGGCAGGGTGCAGGCCGAGGGAGATCTGGAGAGGGAAGATAACAGAGAAACTGCATGTTTAACAAGGATGAGTGACTCAAAGTATTGGCAGACTGCTTATTAACTGCAGTCCAGATCCACGCCTGATAACCCAGCCTGCCTGAGGAGAGTTACCTCGAAAACAGACTTAGGATGGCTCTCTCTTCATTAGTTAAATAACTTACAGTTAGACGTGCAGAAAACAGCTGCTGTTCCCTCTACCTGTCACACTCTCTGTAACCACACCTGCTGTAATGGTCACAGCTACACCTGCTACAGCTTTGCCTCAGTGACTACTGAGTGTCGTAGATTGTTAGTGTACAGGGTCCACGTATAATAACCTTTTGGAAAGCCAAAGGAACCACTATTTTAATGTTTCTGAAACTTTTTGCAAACATTTAACCAAATAAATAATGTAACAAATGTGCAGTCAACACAGATTGAGCTATGCCGTCTGCACTATACTTTGCTGGTTCGTTTTGGTATCTTGGTGGGTCATTCAGCATCAGGGGGTTGGCCCAGTGGGCAGAGTCTGTGGTCACGCAAATGACAAGTTGGAATAAGCTGTATTTTTCTACATTTTAGCAATCTAGGAGTCTACAGTTTGGAGTTGACAAATATGTATCTACAATCCATCCTCCCTTCCCAATCAACAAAGCCTTAGTATGTCATCCCTTTCCTCTGTAAAATTCATCCAGAGCACCAGAATGACCAGAAACAGCACTCACCTGCCAGCCAGCCCCAGGTTTTTCATTCAATGTAATAACACTACAAAGGACCTTGGAAGGAAAGTGGAAGGAAAGTTGATGCTGTCAGTGAGGTCTATTTAGAATGGCTCTTGGAAGAAATTGTTTTTCAACGACTCTATAAAGTGTCTACCATGAAGGTTCTCTTTTTACAAGTCCCCTACATGGGCTTTACTCACACAGTTTAGGCTGCGGTGAACAAATACAATATATTTCCAATATATTTCTATTGCCTTCATGTGTGCAATTCTGAGTGTTGTTCCTTGTTCATGGCTTTCTCTGATTAAATCTAAGTTTTTTGCTACTTTTGTTCTAAATGGACCAAAAAAAAAACCACCAACTAAAAATCTCCATTTTCTGCACTTGCATTATGTATCTAACTGGATCAAGCTTTGATTTTTACCTAGATCAAGCACTGACTCTTGTCTCTGGTTATATTTTTTTATTGTGCCTTCAGATATTTTTTTCTTATACTGTGGCACATTTTGAACATGGCTCTGTAACAGAGCATCTGTTAAATGCGCAAATGTAAACGTAGATGTCTTCAGTAAATAGTGCTTGTATTCTCATCCTGTTTGGGTTTTGCAGTTTTACTGTACCTTTGGAATCGACTACCACTCCTGGAACCACATGAAAGATAATATGGCGTACTATGAGATGAAATTAGGACTGCCAGTGATATGCCATTATCTTTAATGTCCTTTTATTGATATCTTTCGAAAGGTCTGTCTTTAAACTTTAACTACAGGTCAGAAGGAGGGCCATCTGGTTGCTAGTGATAAAAGCCCTCTTCAGCTGCAGCACTATAGAGGACTCTGCTGGAGCCTAGTGTCCAGCTAGGAAGGACACCTGCATCTGACAGGCCAGGAATACTGCCACAAATAGCCAAACGGCTAAAAATAAGGACATCTGATGAGTACTATCTTGTCTCCCTCTGACATTTTAAGGACTTAGTCCCTCCAGGACGGTGGGATCATCTCATTTGGCTCAGTGGGTGTAAGCTGAGGAGAAGAGTGGACTCAGGGTTGGGACAGTTTGCCTCTTCATGGTGATAATGGTTTTCTAAAGAATTATCTCGTGATGTTAGCTGGGCAATGTCCCCTTAGGAGATTCAGATCTTGCTGAGAATTATCTTTATTGTGTCAGTGGCTCATATTTTGCTTGCTATGAGAAAATGTGCCTTTAGAGCTTGAAAGGTTTTATTCAAGGGATAAGATCATGAACATCTGACATGCATTCCATTTAAAAAAATAATGGCCCCTAAATGTTCTTTAGCCAGGATGGAAAAACCTTTTTTTAATATATAAAATGAGCATTATATGGAGGTTCTTTTCACTGTAAACATGTTCTTCATGCATGTCACTTCCATACCATCATTTAAAAAGATTCTTTAGGGAACCAAAAGTGTATATTTCATGGAATTCAAGCTCCTTTATATTTTGTACATAATCATGTAATGTGCCATGGCTTTTTAAGGGCCGAACAGGTCAATCCTTATAGGATATTGTCACTTTCGATATTTCTTCATTCCTTTAGTCATGCTTACCTCAAAATATGACCTTCACTGGCCTGAAGTAGAATAGCAGGATAGGGTGGGAGTCAATGTGGAGAATAAAGTGTTGCCCCTGTCACCTGGATTGGGTTTGGTCCACTGTGGGTGGTGATCATTTGCCGAGACTGAGGGGAAAGAGTCTTTTATCAGGCTGGATATGGCTTTGTCATTACTCATTGGGACTTTTCCTGTGTGCTCTGCTGTGTTGTGGCATCACCCTTGATCACCTGTGTTATCATGGCCATGGCCTTGAAATAACAGTACAGATGGGGTCTTCAGATTTACCATAGCATACCTATCACACCCCTGCTCTGTACCATCAAATATACATTTGACAGCTGAGAACACAGGCATCTAAAAGAAAATAGTCCATTTACTGTGTGTGAGAGAGTGCGAAAGTGTGTGTGTGAGAGGGATATCTCTAAAGCTATGTGGATTTATATAAAATGCATCACATGCCACTGCACCTCCTCCAACTTTGGAGGAGCCGGAAAACACTGCTTGGGTTAACCCTTCAACCCTATACGTCGCAGTTACTGCTGATGCTGACAACAACATGACATTATTTTATTTGTATTATTTTGTGGTCATAGGTTATTAGAAAAGTTTGAAAAATTCTGTTGAAAAGCAGATTTAAATCTTGAAATTCAAATCTTGAAATTTCATATATGTCTAATATCACATTTGTGTTTGCAACCAGAGGAAGATATATAATTAAAAACTGGTCTTGTTTTGCTGAAAGAAAAATGCATTTTTAAAGTGGGAGACAAGTGAGAAACAGTTGGAGTAAAAAAGTGAATAGCACACATTTGAAGCTGTCAGTGCTGAATTTAAATATACAGGGCCTCACGGTGGCACAGTGGGTAGCGCTGTTGCTTCACTCCTCCAGTGTTGGGTGTTTGAATCTGGGTCCTAGCCTTTTTTGTGTGGAGTTTGCATGATCTCCTCGTGGTGGCATGGGTTTTCATCCCAGGTCTCCGGTTTCTCCAACAATCCAAAGACATGCGCATCAGATGGTGAGTATAAATTGACTGCGTGTGTGTGTCCTGCAGTGTGTGTGTGCCCTGCAGTGGGTTGGCCCCTGCCCCAGGGTGATAGCGGGATAAGCCCTGGGTACCTGCAACTAGAGATGTGCCAGTCCGATATTCTGTATCACATCGGTCCGATCCTAACCTAAATTACTGGATTGGAAATCAGGAAGGATTAAAAAACGGAATCCGATCCATTAAAAAAATACGGAAAATAATTACAGCACACATAACATGATGTGTGACGTGCATAATGCGAGATGATGCATCACGTGATAAGAGTTGTGTGTTCATTTCGCCCGGTTATCCCATTACTTTTTCTAAATGTGTGAAAATTATGTGAAAATTGCAGTAAATTATGAAAAAATTACACCTCTAAATTTGTTATGCTGTTTTTACATACAACATCCCATAGGGGACATCTTGTCTGTACAATGTTTCTCCCTTATTATTTCACAGTTATGATTTTTGTGAAGGTATACAAAATGTATACAGACATTTTTTTGAAAGATTTTTGTTTTTTTTTCTTTTTAAAAAGCGAGTATCAGATTTGTATCGTGTCGGCAGATCCAAATGTACAATATTGGTATCGAAAATGAAAAAGTGGTATTGTGCCATGTCTACACACAACCCTAGTAAGTCTTAAGCAGTAACAGAAAAGAAGGAATGAATTAATGTAAATATACATTGGCATCGAATATGTTTGACTTAAACTTTAATTGACTTAATCTGGCTTTAGATTTTACTTATCCATCATTGCATACATATGTATGAAATTGATCACATCAGTATCTGATTAACTTTTGGAAATAGATATCTTGATGTAAAATGTTTTATCATCCTCTAAAACCAGTGTTTAGGCTACCACTCATATCAGCAGGGCATATCTAGGGATTCTTCTCCTATTAATGTAATTAGTCAGTCGTATAAATTAGGGCTTTATCTGCTCTTGTCCTAACCAATGGGAGAGGCTCAAATAAATCTAAGTAGGTTCCATAGAGAAAGAAATAATGATATAACCATTTCTGATTAGGGTTTCAAGATTTTAACCTGTTTGTTTCCAACCCAAACTTAAAAGTATTTTTTAAATGTTTTATTACAATACTTTGAATACAACCAGCACAACAGTTCTATAGAAAAAAAAGGTTAAATTGGAGGCATGTGTTTTAAAGCCCAAGAAATCATTATGTCCTCTGAAAGCTCTGGAAAGCTCCAGGGGTTTTCCTCAGTCATTAAGCATCTAACTGAGCAATTCATGTGATGATGTAGTGGCATTTAAATAGAGTAACAAAAGGACATTAATAACTCTAGACTTCTAAGGGTTAAACCAAAAGCCTATTTGTCCTGTAAAGGCTTGAATCATGGCTGCTATGATGGGAAAATAAAGTTCTTTTCTTTTATCCAACCCAAACTGAGTTAGCGTGGGTGTTCCTCCACTTTAAAGGCAAATTCCAAATTCAGGCCTATCACTCCTCCAATACCCCTGTGATGTGTGTGTTACCCAAGAACTTTCACACACTCAGTTGGGCCTATAGACACAGACATATACTCCTATGACTAATTAAAGGGCCGCTATGTGGGGAGAAAACCTGGGAGAGACTGTCTGTAGCATCTACAGAATTAATACTTACAGAGCCAAGGCAGATTTTGATGAGTGCTGCATTTGTGTGTGCCGCAGTGTAACCTCGCTCCAATGTGGAAACAACTTTATAGATAACTAGCTCTCCGAGTTTGGCCTTATGAGGATGAGCTATTCATGGTTCAGTATGCTGGCGACGTGACTTCAATTTAAAATTTTGTTTGCGAGAAGGAGTCTCATATATGAGCACAAAATGACTGCAGAAAAACACAAGCTAAACAGTTTTATCATGACACAGAGAGAGCTGCAATCTCTACACTCAACACACCACTGTACACTTTCAGCAAAAAGGACCACGATGAAAGAAAACAAATGTATTGATCATCACACCATTCTTAAGGTAACTGCAGCATAACTGATATGCTGTACATATTGCAGAAAATATGTGATTTAATCATATTTTATAATACTATTTCGTCAATTAATCCGCTTATGGAGTATGTTCATATGTAATGTGGAAACCAAGTTTTCCTCACTGTATTGAAGGAAAAGAGTTCTAACTATCTTTTCAAAATGTACCCTTCACTCACCTGTCCATGTACTCCACATATGGAAGGTCAGCATCCAAATATATTCTGTACTGAATCAATTGTTTTTGTGATGTCACAAAAATCAAAACATTTATTTGATCTCGTTGTCAAGCAAACAACACTTAAGCCATGCCCACTCATACAGGAGGAGCGTTGTAGTCCAGACCATTTGAATAAGGTAAATTACAGCCCAGATGCCATTTACACACAAGCCTTAGCGATAGAGTATTGCCTGTTAAATTCAAAAGAAAAATAGTCATGTAAAGCAAAAAATTGTGACTGTTTAAGTTCATAAATTCATGCAAACATAATAAGAAGAAAGTAAAAAAAAAAAAAAAGTTCAAAATAAAATATTGGAAATGCACCTGTATGGTTCTCTACTAGTGGGGGCTCCTGGTAAATATTTTTGATGAAACAAACTCGGTACCACACCATGCACCCTGGGCAGCTTGATTTTCTTGCCCTCAATGTTCTGCTTTTGCTGCCTCATATTTTGATGTATATTCTCTCTCCTGTTCTTCCCGTAATCTCCTCATAGCTAGAGTTAAATCACTACAAAGTATAAAAAGTAGTTTATTCTTCATACCTTACTAACAAGCAACAGTGCCCAGCTTGGCTGGGTGGTGGTGAGGATCGCTAACAAGCGGTCAAGCTAGAAATCAATGTGCACTTGTAGACAAATAATAAAATATAAAATACAAATAGATATTATTAATAAATGCTGGTAAATAATATGTTGCATGTTTTGTTATGTATGAAGCTTCAGTCTCACACTCAAGGTCAGTGCTCAGTAAAATGGAAATGAAAGCAGTGATTGGCCACAGTGTTATGTCATTTTGAAGAGAACTACTCTATCATAGTAGGCGGTCACTTGTTTTATGGGTGGGACTTATTTACCATTAAAATCCATTGAAACCCCGATTGAAAATTCCGCGGTCAGAGAAGATTTACACTGAATGGAATGGGAACGCTAGTGAAACATTTAGAGATAAGTTTCACTGCGGTTAGGGGTGGCGCTGTTTCACATTGTTGACCAGAGCCGTATACAGCTGTGACGCTATTGAGGAGCTGAAATTACGAGAGCAAGCTTATATTTTTTTTCTTATATAGTTTTTATCTTACTTTTCTTAGTGGAGTATTGTTTCGACTGTAGTCTTATAGAAACCTTTACTGTTCTGTACAGACGTTACCATTACTAAAGAGCCATGATGAACCATGTTTGTTTTTCCTTCAGCAATCTCTTGATTTGATTACTGTGTATTACACTGCTGTGTGGAATGGGAGCAGTGGACCCTGTTCTAATTCTGTCCCCAGTGAAGCGGAGTTTCGGCCTGTACTTGACAGAGCTGGTAATGATTTGGGTGGGAGAAAGGGGCGTCGTGCAGGAAGATCTGGAGGCGGCAGAAGAAGAGGCTGCTCATGTGTCTCTGAGACATCTGCTGCCAGAAGGCTGCTCTGGGGCCAGACAGGTGGGATCTCAGGCCCTCGCAGCATTGTTTTTAGGAAGCCATGTCATTTCGATGATGACACATCATTTCGCTGGATCCCGCAAGCCCCTCTGCTGAGAATACTGTCTCTGCAATTGCCTCTTCCACTCCACAAAGCATAATACCCATCACAGCAGAGACAGATGAGGATGTATGTGTGTGTGTGTGTGTGTGTGCGTATGCGTGTGTGTGTGTGCTCTGAGCTGCTGCCTCCTGCATGTCTGAAACAGCACCTGTCAGAATGTACAATAATCACAGGAAGAAAGGAGCAGGATTTGCCTTCAGTGCAGAGATCGCCTGCATTTAAAATACATTCACCACACAATAACCTTTCAACTAAAACTGCAAGACTATTAATGTAATTCATGTAACATTATTCATGTAACATTCACATAATTCATGTAACATCATGTAATTCATGTCACTGTGGCTATGTTAAATGGTATGTAAGGGTATGTTAAATGGTGGTATTTTATTTTTATTTGTAAAAGCCTTTTTATCATTAAAAAACAAAGATTTCTAATTTTCAATATGTTTGTGCTTGTGTGAGGAAAAAAAGCAGATTCATATTCACTTTGAAAACCAATGCATTTATATAAATAACCACTCTTTCAGCCCACTCATGCCCATTCAACATGAAATTAAATAAAATGTTTCAACAGGCACAATACAGCCAATCAGAATGGAGGTCATTTACATATGTCAGGCCAATAGCTCAGTAACTAAAGCAGTTTTATTAAGAGATGGAGAAAGTTTGGAAACTGCTAAGTGGTTAAACTGATTTATGTATGTTTTGGTACATACACCCACGCAGTTGCTGTATGCTCTCTCTCTCTCTCTCTCTCTGGTATAATGAAAGTGCATTTGTCACTCTCTATGACAATAATGATCTGTTCTTATGCATAAAAGAGTGCTCTTTAATGCTCGCTCATGGGAGGGGATTCAGTTTCCACTCTCAGTGAAAGTAATTTCCAAAGCATTTCAATTTTTTAGTACCCTAATTAATCTGAATTTCTATCAGATAAAAATAGAGCCTGTAAATGGATTGCTATTATGAGAGACTCTTCATTTGAGTAGCGCTGAATGCTCCTTTTTCTGCCAAATACAAACACGCCCACCTGTGCGTTCTTTTGAATGACATAAATTGGATTCTAGTCTGGAGCGCAGGCAGCTGAATCTGATTCCATGATGCCATTAGTGTCTAGTTTCAGATGGCCGCACAATCGTCGCAAGCAAATTCTTTCCAGCTGTTGTGTTTAACATTCTCTTTTTGCGGCTCTCAGAAGCAGAGAAGGCTGGTGGACACCTCAGCAGGTCCATCAATCTTCCCCAGGTCCTTACAGCACAGCAACACACAGTTTTTAGTGTGTTTGCATGGCTTTGACAATGTGCAGATTGTAGTGCAGGAATGGACAGCAATCACACTGTTAAAATGATAAAAGTGATAAAATGATAAAATGATACACCTAATTTAGAACACAGTTTTTCACACATCCCAGAAGAAGTCAATAAACAAAGACAGATATTTTCTCTTTTCTTTAGTGGAAATATACATCAGTAATCAACCAGTATAACCCAAGCACCTCAAAACTCTGTCAGCCACTTCAAAATGCATCTGGATCTTCATTCAGCCTAGAACCTGGTATATAGGTGTGACTACAGATTTGTATTGTTTGTTAGCAAACTAAATAAAAAAAACACAACATCAAGCTTGTATTGGCTGATTGACTACTTCTGTGCTCAGTGGAAAATTGTGTAAATTGATTTGATTTTTGCTGAAGTATTCCTTGAACATATCTGAGTGATATGTTTACAGTCATTGCTTAAAAGGCTTAATACAACCCGCAGGGAAGTAAACCAGACTTTCCCTTAATCCAGTAATGGAATACCCCTTAGCTTGTCAGCTCAACAGTAAGATTCAGTTATCATTAGCAATGGTGAAAAACATCATTAAGCCTTGATTGGAGGGTGACAGTTATTCTCCAATGATTTTGTGCCAAAGTCATTGGATCAAATAGTGTATTTCATAATATGTGGTCTTCTTTGGACTTGCTCACACACACACATACACACACACACACACACACACACACATTTATACTTCTTTATTTGTGTCCACAATTCAAAATAATGATACATAAGGACACAAATTTGACAGCTGTAACATTTGCTCAGACGTGATTCAGTCGCGTGACTCTGACAT
>JBBPDH010014362.1:0-11076 GCA_037974565.1 Clupeocharax schoutedeni
ACGCAGGTGGAGGGGAGTGATACAAATACACAAGTAGACTACGAAGGGAACAGGGGAAGGGAGGAAGTGAACATGTTAAATTGGATCGCGGCCAGACAAAACTAATATTCTGGAGAAAGGGAGTGGGTAAAGGGCTGTGAGGGCGACGCAGTCATGACACTGAGACTGCTATATAATTCAGATATATATATCTTCAAATTAAAGAATGAATCCTGCATTTTAAATTCAGTCTTTGTTTCATTACAAACAAGAAACATAAATATGGTGTCACTTTCAGGGGCTTTGGTGACATAGTGGCCTCACTGTTACATCTGGGTTCAATTTATGGAGAATATTTGTAAATGAATTAAGTATTACAAGAAATAAGCAGGGATGAGGTACACGTAGCCAACAGGAAACAGTAAATGAGTTGAAGGTCCACACACGAAACTGAATCAAACAAGAGCTTTATCTATAACGATATACAGGGATATTTACAGAATATTCACAATATTTACAAGAAAAGGAGTGCAAGACAAACTAGGAAATACTTACAACTCTACAGTGGGGGACAGACAACACCAAACAAATGTACAAAAATAAAAACAATCCTAAACCTGCCTACACCCAACTAACTAACAAAAAGTAGTGTCTGCCTATACACCCACAGAGTTAACAAATAGAGTCTTCTTCTGAGTACAACAAGATCAGGGTGAAAACAGAAGCACTTCTAAGTAGACAAACACAAGACAAACTCAAAGGAGAAACAAAAGTCCACAAGTCCACCGCTCAGCTCAGGTGCTATTCACCTCTCTGTCACTCTTAACCTAATTCTCTGTCTGTCGAACAAAATCCTCTCCTCTCCTCTCCTCCTCCTCCCTTCCCCTTCCCCTTCCCCTTCCCCTTCCCCTTCCCCTTCTCCTTCTCCGCTCCCTCCAGGTGTCAGTGGAGTCAGCTGCTGGTCCTAATGAGTGTAAGATAGTGAGAGGACAGACAAAAGGGGAAAAAAACCCGGCACGTAACACTCACAGCTAGAAGTTCTTAGGCCGGACGGTCCACAGTGCTGTTGTCACTTATAGGTTTCTGTTGGTTTCTGCCAGGCACTCTGGTGTCCTCCCACAGCCCAGTGACATACAGTACATATGGAAAGTTTTGTGATTCTTTTCAAGTTGTACTCATTTAGTTTTGTCTAAGACTGTTTTGTCTAACATTTTCTGTTATCAGTACTGCACAATACTACTCCTTTCAGTTGCCCTTGAGAAACTTCTATAACTTGATTGGACTCCACCTGTGCCTGCTAGAGGCCGCTCTTGTCTAGAGTATGTGGGACTTTTGCTGCGAGACTTTTATGTAGACATTGTTTTAGTTTGGTATTTAGTAGTCACAGTTGACCGGCATTTTTGTAATAAATGATCATAGATTCTAATTGGTACTTAGGAGTATTTATTTCAGTTTATGTGGACCTCGGCGGTTGGTCCATGGGCTTTCTGCTTCGTGTTTTTTTTAAGGCCCTAATGCCTTTTTGTTTTGGAAACAAAAGTTCAGTTGAATTATGGAAGTGCAACACTTCGCCTGGAGACAGTGCCAAATAAGGTCTGCCTATATAAGGTCCCACAGCTGATGGAGTCTATCACAGTGAAAACCATGTCATGAGATCCAGAGAATTGTCTGCAGATTTGACAACTTGAAGGGTTTGGAAAGCTTTCAATATATTCTGTACACATTAAATGAAGATGTGAACTGGAGATGCTCCTAGGTATACTGTAGTATTATTGGGACACACTGGTTTTTCAGGGTTTGGGCAAGACCCCTAGCGTCCACTGAAGAGCAATCTTAATGCTTCAGCAAACCAAGACACTTTGGACTACACCAACTGCCAACTTTGTTGGCTGTAAGAGTTCATTGTGGAAGAAAAGAGTCCTGACCTCTACCCAACATATATCCAACACCTTTGGGATGAACTGGAGCGGAGATTGCGAGCCAGACCTTCCCATAAACCATCAGTGCCTGACCTCATAAATGCTCTACAGAATGAATGAAGACAAATTCCCACAGAAACTCCAAAATCTTGTGGAAAGGCTTTCAAAAATTGTGGGAGCTGTAATAGCTGCAAAGAAGGGACGAACTCTTTATTAAAGTGTAGGTATTTGAATGCAATGTCTTTAAAATCCATGTTGGTGCAATAGTCAGATGTCCCAACACTTGACCATATCGTGTATGAGAGTACACATGCATGAGTGATTATCTGTATGTCTTCCCTGTGATGGATTAATGTCCTGTGCAAGATGTTTCTTTGCCTTTATCTCTATGAGTGCTCCAGCACACACACGACCCTGTTTGGGATAAGCGATTCAGATAATGGATGGATGCTGTCACTTTCCAGTTACATGAAGGCTGCAATGTAATTTCAGGTTCATGCCATTGAGAGCTTTGAAGTTTGTCAAGGACTTCAGAGTTCACAGTTCTGCATGTTTAAAACATGATGGCCTGAACAATAATATTCTGTGGCCTGTAGTTTTGCAACTGGAACAAAGTTCAGACTTAATAAAAGCCCATTTAAAAATGTTGACTTACCTAACTAAAAGGGCTCATTAGTAGCTGATAAACATGTCTAGCTGGACATAACCTTACTTTAATAAGGACAAGAGCTGCCAGAAATTCAAATTAATTACTAAATTGTTAACATTTATTAAACACATTTTGTCCAAAGAAATCCAATGAAAATATATAATCCTGGAGTGTAAACATTTGAAAATCATCTTCACTGGCAAATGTTTCTATTTTTAAAGTGCACATCATGTTTTCCATGCACTATTTTTTTTAGAATACCCCCAGTATCCCTCAGGCTTTATTGGTTCTTGCTCATGATGAGATGTTTGTTTTTCATCCCTTTTTTAATGCAATGTCTCCACTCTAACATTCTTTAACATCTACAGTACCTCTTTGCTAGGCTTGCCTGATTCAGACAAAGTAAATCAAATTAAGTGTTCCCCAGCTACTTTTAATTAGCTGACAAATAAAATGAGCTTGTAATCTCTTACCAGCCAAATTGAACACGGTGTAACATGTAATTACATTTACACATCACCGTATACATTATGTACCAAAATGGCAAAGTGCTAAGTGCTAAAGACAGTGCTAAGTGCTAAATTACCCATGGGGGCTGGAACCTTGATAGTTGAAAATTTTTTGTTTTGTTTCCCATTCCGATGTCCAATAAATCACCACTATAAACATACAAACTAATATCTCCACTCTTTAGTCATAAAACTGATTGACAACTACTAAATTGTTGATTGGTTAATAGAAGATTTCTTACCCAGGTAACATTCCCATATGGGTCCCATGTAAGAAAGACCTGGGCTACCTGGGTTGACCCAGATCACATATTTACCATATGGTGCCCGTATGGGTTAAACCTAATTAATTAGGGAATTGTCTGGGAAAAGAGATGTGGGTTACAAATGAGTTAAATTATATGGGTATCAAATGGAAAGTATCTGGGCAACCACATATTGGGTAAATATAAACTAACTGATTCGTGTATCAAATGGGAAGTAACTGGGCAGCCGCATATGGGGTAAATATGGGCTAACTGATTTGGGTATCAAATGAAAAGTATCTGGGCAATTATGTATAGTTTATATATGGGCAGGATGACATGTATATTAAATGGGAAAACTCTCGACCAACTCACATGGGATAAATATGGGCTGCATGTTATGAGTATCAAATGTGAAGTATTTGGCCAACCACATATGGGGTAAATATGGGCTGCATGGTATGAGTATCAAATGGGAATAATCTGTGTAAGCAGTTATTCAGCCAGATGGAAAAAACATTACACAATTGCATATCCTCTGAAAAACCAGAGAAAAAATATTCATATGTATTCAGTTAGTTAGATACTCAAAACACGGCAGAAAAAACATTCAAGATGAGTTAGTGTTTAAAAACCCTCCTTGCATTAGTCTTATTACTGTCATGCTATATGTATTGTGTAGACTTTTATACATATACATATACATATTGCCCATTTTGCCATCTAAATCAGGCTACAGTTCACTAAAATGAGAGCTAGTTTATGTAGACCCTTTAGGGATGCATCATATGAAGTGTTTATAGAAGAAGTTGGCGGGAAACAATTTCATCTGGATAAGACCGCTCCCAAGTGACCAAACCTCACGCCATTTAACACTGGCCTATCACTGGCCTAAAGTTTCCCGCACTGACACCTTCCTCCAATTAAAATAATTTTACTAACAAGTGAGGCCAATCGTCCTGCTTCTCTGACGTAAGCACGTCCTTTCGCACGCGTCCCACAGCATCTTCTCCTCACAACTTTTTTCCTGCTATGAATGCTGATCAGGAAGCACTTGGGCTACTGCAGTTGTTCAGCCAGTAGTGTGTTTTAGGTAAGAAATTTTTCGGTTTATTTTTTGTAATACATGATTGTCCAAGGTTTTATGTTAGCATCGAAAACCCACTATAAGCTTCGGAAAATGCATTCAATGGCTCGCGCTTTTGCGTCTAGTTTTGCGGATCCCACGTTGGCGTTAGCCTTAGCCTGAGTGCTTTATGTCACGGTGTAATTCTTGTTATTAACTTGATTTGACTTGAAGTCAGCCATTTGGGCACCATAATTCTAATCATGAACTTTTTAAAGTTGCCTATTTTTCTGTCAATTTTAGTCATTAGTTTGATTTTTAAAGCCTGTTCATATTGATAGTCATGAACTTGATTTTAAAGTCGTCCGTTTGTGCTTCATAATTCCAGTCATGAATTGAACCATTTTTGAAACCTGAACCAAAATACAAAACACATTTATGAGGTAAAATGTATACCATGCATGCACATAGGGCTAGTTTTACCTTACATTATTCTCAAAATTGTATAAAAATATGATGACATGTAAAGAACAGCTGTTTTAAAGAAAATGTTCATGTGTTAACTGGGAAATATTTTAAAAATAAGAAGCAGAGAAGAGCTGTAAAATGCTGGCACAGATCAGGACATCAATTCACATGTAAAATAAAGGAGAAATGAAACTGCCTAAAAATTTATGATTGTTCTAAAGATTCATGAAACCTGTTCTGTTTTAATTTTATAGGTGCACTTTCAGAATGTTGTCAACTCTTTTGCTGTTTTTGTGGGTTTAAAGTAAGCTTCAATCAAGTAATAATTTTATCAGTTCAGTACTTTATACAGTTTTAGTTGCATGCTTTCAAATGGCACCTTTTTGGCAACAAAAGGTGTTGGTTTTTTAACTTAATTGGTCATTAATCCAGATTCTGTCCCTTTATTTGTGGCCTATGTGGACATAAAATGACCAATTTTGAGGCAATTTTGGTACAATTGAGGAATGTTTTATGTAAAAATGTAACTTGAACAAACTTAAATAAACATTCATTTTGAGAAATAATTCAGGTTAATCCACCTTTTTATTGCTAAAGTTACCTAGCCCATTATTATTCAAATACACTTTAATTTAAATTCTTATAGTCTTCCTTATAGCTATATATCTGTTACATGTGGGCCTCATTTGAACATATTAGCAATTCAACATTTTAACATATTAGTTAATCCAATTCTGACCATTGATTTATGGCCCTTGTGGCTGATGTGTGGATCCTCAAAAAATACTAGCATTTTTACTCATATGGGTTAATTAACCCGTTTAATCCCAAAATTTCCCCTGCAAAATAAGTGCATGCATTTTACTCCTTAGACATCCCTAACATGCAATATGTTTGAATTTTTCAATTTCTTGGTGGTTATGATAGTGAAAATGTAGGTTTTATACTCGGCAACAATTGTTGCCGATGGGAAACTACATAGTCTAAATTGCACCTATTTTGACCTATTTGACGTATTTACACCCACTATGTGGTGCACGTGTAGGGAATGGGTAGGGAACCCCTTGACCCTCAGCGACCACTCACACAGTTCAGCCCCCCCGGGGGAGGGCCATCCATGCACTGAAAAGATCCAAGACGGGATGCCACCCCCAACGGGAGGCCGCCCTTCCCACCAAGATCTCATATAAAACTCCCAGGCCTGACCTCTGATTGTTTTAAGTTGTGTAGAAAAAAAAGATAAAAAAAAAAAAAATAGAATAAACAGCCAAAACTTTTGAGAGGTAGTATAACTAGCACTATGACTATGTGTTATACTAGAGGCAAACAATTGTTGCCGTGCTTACATTTACTCTTTTTACAGTGAAAAAATGCATGCAGGAATATAATTCTCATTAAATATTAGTAGTATACCCTTCAGAAAATATGTGTTCAGTATAGTTTAGTAATATCTGTTAATTAAGGTATTTTATTACTTCCTCTTGTATAAGTTTGAGGCAGACATCTCTTTCCAGAGGTGCAGGCTGGATATAAAGGGGCATGGTCATGTCTCCATTCACACAAGTCACATGACATTGATACAATTTAGGGGAGACAACCTCTTTTTATTTTTTTTAACTTGCTGTCACGGTTTGGCCAATGGCTGGTGAGGCCCTCTGCTTTTCAGTTATTTTATTCTGTGTTTCTGTTCATGCTTTGGGTCTTTTTTTTGGACATTCCTTTTTGACATTTTTTTTCATTCCTGTTTGGGTTATGTGTCACGAGCTTTTGGTTTTCAGCTGTTTTATGTTCATCGTGTCACATGCTTTTGCTTTCACCTGGCTTGTGTTTGGTTCTGATTATGTTCAGTATATAAGTTCTGTTTGTGTTCATTTCAGTTATTCCGTCCATCGCCTCAATTACACCTCATTTTGCCGCCTCATTTACGCCTCAGTGCGCCTTATTTTATGCCTTGTCTGAAGTCTGATTCTAGTTCACATATCTGTATCTAGCGGCCCCGGTGCCTGTTTCTGTTTGTTTTGTAAATAAAGTCATCAGCATGGATTCTTGGCTTTCTGCCCATTCCTGCTCACCCTGAGGTTATGCACATCCTAGTGGACTAGCCCCCCCGGACCTGACACTTGCATTAGCTGTCCAAAGCAAAAACAACACTTTTAGAGCTTCCAAAATAAACTAAAAGAAAAAATGGTCACAATTGTTGCCATTGGGATTAAATGGATTAAAATTCTGCCCATTTGGGTTATCTGGGCTGGCCCACAGGGGTGATTCCCAGAAAAAAAAAAAAGAGCCCCAGAAAAATTCCACAAGGTCCTAGAAAATCCCATATTTTTACCCATTTGGGTTAATACAGATTCTGCCCAGTAATTTGTGGCCCAGATGGGTAGCAATACTAGCCTGTGTAGATCCCATTTGGGTTATCTGGACTGGCCTACATGGGCCCCATATACATTTTGGGTGCAGAATTTCATGGGCATAATGTGGGTCCACCCTTAAGGAACCCATATTGTGCACATTAGGTACCCATATGGGAATGTTACCTGGGTAGTTATGATACAAAAGATAAGCATGGATGTAATGTAAGAATCACATCACCAGTGGTGTTAAAAAATAGGCTGACAGGGCTAAACGGTTACTCTTTTTCAAATAAAAAAGCTTCAAAATATAGTTTAATCTTCGGCATTGTCATGCTCACTGGAGCCCTTTGACTGCAATTCAGGTATAAAAGGTGGAAGCAGGTGTTTGTAACTCGCACAGACATTGAAGTAACAAGCTTCAGTCCTACATGTCCCATACCCTAGTTCACAGTGTGAGTACTCTAGCTCTTCGGAGCAGCCCCCCCATTTTACCCTGTGTGTGCGAGTATGAACACGGACTCGTTTGGTGCGAGCCTCAACTCCGTAAAGGAGCGTTCTCAGATCAAAACGTATGGTAAACCCACTCTCTCGTGCCAGTCATGCTTGGGATCTTCCGCCACGCAACAAGGTTGTGTTTTGGTTGTTTGGTCGGTTATTTCTGCCCACCCGTGACAGGCATCTTTTTACTTTATTTTTGACTTTTATAGAATTCTGAACAATAGCACCACCAAAGATGAATGGCAGGTCATAAGATTAATAACAGGTAGATAAGATACGGATGATTTACATCTAGCCCAAACTGTGAATTCACGCAGCCTACCCGTGATTCCATGTCGTTTGCTGTGAGATAGTGAAACGGTAGCTGTACAGACAATAGGAGCCCGCAACAATAGAAACTGAATAGCATGAAACACATATTTGTGTAAGATTAAATGAATTATATTTTATATCATAGCCATTAGATTTTAAACATTGAAATATAACTCAGGATTAGCTAGACAGCTCAGTTCATTGTTGTAGTTGCAAAGAAGCTCTCAAATGTGGTATTGCAGTGTGTGAACTATCACTAGGTGTTATTAGCTATTAGTTACTGATAGGTTAGCCCTCCCATCTAATTTTATGGCCAGCCCTTACTACATTTCACCTTAGTATTGAATTTCACCACCTTCACCACATCACTACAACTCTGAACTGAATGCATTCATAACCAAGACTTTCTGTTTCACAACCTGGAAGGCATTACAACTACCACAGTGTTAAGGGCCGGCCCTCATTAGTATCAAGCTGAGGTACGAGCCAACAGGTTTTATATTCATAGAATCCTGAAGCACCCTCTGAGCACAGAACTCTCTTGACAATGCAAGCACATGCTCTGCATACCAAAGCAAAATGCAGTACCAACAGAGAGTCTTTTGGAAACTCAAATATCACCACTGTTTCTGCAAGGCCAGAGTTTCCTAGAGCGCTTAATTGTTATTTTGCTCTATTTTGTTAAGCATTTGTCTCACTCAAATAGATTTGTCATGACTGAATTGGGCCCATGATAGATAAAAATCGGATTTAGTTGTAACAGTACAATATTTGAATTTACTCTTACAAGCTGCATTGACTGCGTGAAAATTCTATAATGTCGTAATTTGTCAATTTGGTTTCAATTACTCAAACAGATTGTTTGTCTTTCCCAGCCTCCATCCTGAGCTTAGGGGAAGAATTCATTTACAACACTGGATGGCACTGTTGGAGAGGAAATCCAAGTACATAATAAATACCACAGTCATGCTGACATTGTGGAAATATGCACATAAAATGAGCCTTACATTTGGTTTAGGATCCACTGTTGTGAAACATCTCAATGATAAGTGGCAAGCAAAAGAAAGCATATTAATTGCATTCTGTCAAAACACGCTGCACGAAAATACATTCAGACAAGTGATATGTGAGTGCCTCAAGCAATCAAAATAGTCCACGCAGGATGTGCAGCCAGAATGTGACAAGCATTTACGGAATTAATGTAAGAAAGTTCCAGCGGTTAAAGTGCATGCAAATGAAGGGTCCCAGGACAAAACTCTGCTGTCTCTATTCTGTTAGTGATTACAGACGTTCTGCCATGTCTGCCAGCAACAGTTTTTAAGACTTTTTGACATGACTTCAGACATAATTGAAAATGTTCACGGGTGATATGCCAAATATAAAGAGACTCTTTAAAGTAGCTCACAGCCATATTGATTGAGAAACAGCAATGCTTGTATAATGCATGCACTTCAGCTGAATAAGTGACCCAATGTTACTAAACTTATATGATGCGATCTCCAGTGTACATATATAGATGTATACATATGTAGATGAGGTATAGATAGACAGATTTCAGTTCGTGTTCTAAATCCAAAGATTTTGTCACATTGAATTGGCCATTTAATCCTCAGTAAGGCTTTTCATTTGTAAAATGTAATTTGAAACAAATTAAGACCTGTGAACACCTCCACCTCCCTTTTTTTTTTAAATAAACACACCTCCGGAGTGTGAGATAGGAGCCTGGATAAAAGATTATTCACTCAAGGAACTTGAACGATAGTGACAAGGTAGCTTGTCTAAATGTCATTAGCTCCCTAGGGTCAAACCAAGGGATTGGGAACCGCTGGCCAGTTTCTCTGCGGTCTATCCCACATGCTGTCTCATTTCTACCCTACACCTCTGTCACCATCCACTCTGGATGCTGCTGAGTGACTTTGTCAAAAATAGGAAGTGTCACGCTCATTACTTTGGGTTGTGGTGGCTACGTGTGACCACTGATCCGTTATAATAGTCTAGGCGATTCAGAAACACTCATATTCACAACTCACATTCATAACCAAGGGCATAAAAGTGCTCCAACCAAGCTATTTCATTAAGCGCTGGTGCTGAATTACATCTTAATTTGTCTAATTAAACCCCGTTTAACATCACTGGCACTCATTTTATAGCTAAATAGAAGAAAGATAATCTGCCTGAGATGTAGTCCTTGCCCTCCTTTTGTCATTAACCATCACCATTTCACACAATTAAGAGCCTTCAATTCCCTTGGAATTTTCTTCCTTTTAGGCCCCACTAATGACAAATAATTGTTATGGTACCTTTAAGACTGATATATGTAAATCAGTTCACTTCTCATTCACTGCCCTGTATTGTACCTCATTCAAAAAGCAGGGCAGGCAGAGACACAGCACCCATCACAAAAACAGTGGTCTCAAATAAGGCTGCTCCATATGCAAAGGGACTGGAGATATGATGATGTTTTGAAACATTGAGGCGGATTAAATACAGTATATAAGTACATCCATGCATTTATTCAATATCAGAACGATGGTTTGGGGATGCTGGAGATACATATATATAATTTTTTTTTCTGTTTTTCATGAAATTGACCTTTATGATCTGAATGGTGTAATATAGATTAATGCTGGGCAGTTATTCTAACTACATACTTCTTGCTTGGCTCTTCATAGTAGTAGGATCTGTAAAGTGAGTGCATACATTTCTTGACTGCAGATGAGGCACAATACTACAAAGCACATAGACAATGCACTTACAAACGAAATGACCTTTAACATGGAAACAAGTAAATCACAGTCACAAGGTTTACTGATATTATGTTGAATGACTGCATCACCCACAGTCAGTTCTTTGTTACATATGGTTTCGAAGGGGCTGCTGTTAGTCTAGTAGTTAGTCTAGCATTCACCCTGTGATCAGAAAGTCCGGGTTCGATTCCCAAGACCGCTAGGTACCTCTGAGGTACCCTGAGCAAGGTACCGTTCCACACACTGCTCCCCTGGCGCTGTGTTCGTAGCTGCCCCCTGCTTCACTTGGTGAATGGGTTAAATGCAGAGGAAGTATTTCGTGCTGTTCAC
>JBBPDH010014379.1:0-11074 GCA_037974565.1 Clupeocharax schoutedeni
TTTTCAGGTAAGAAACAGTCATGGAATTCTTAAGCACTGATGTATGTCGCTCTGGATAAGAGCGTCAGCTAAATGCCATAAATGTAAATGTAAATGTGAGGTAGGTCAGGAGGGTGACTGGTGGTGTGTGTGTGTGTATGCGGTTTTATGCTTTCACTTCTGGTTGAGGAGTCTGATGGCCTGAGGGAAGAAACTGTTTCCCATTCTGGTAGTGGAGACCCATATTATATGTTACCTTTTACCAGATGGGATGAAGGAAAAGAGAGTGTGTGAGGTTGTCCACAATGCCAGTGGGTTTGCAGATGCAGTGTATGGAGTAATTGTCTGTGATAGAGGGGAGAGAGACTCCAATGATCTTCTTAGCTGTTCTCACAACTCTCTGTGGGGTTTTGCAGTCCGAAACATTACAATTTCCATACCAGGCTGTGATGCAGCTACAGAGAATACTCTCTATACTCTCTATGGTCCCTCTGTAGAACATTGTGAGGATTGGGGGTGGGAGGTGCACTCTCCTCAGTCTCTGCAGGAAGTAAAGATGCTGGTGGGCCTTCTTGGTGCTGGAGTTGGTGTTGAGGGTCCATGTGAGGTTCTCTGTGATGTGATCACCAAGGAACTTGGTGCTTTGTACGATCTCTACTGAGGAGCCGCTGATTCTCAGCTGGGAGTGTTAATGCTGTACCCTTCTCTTAGCCAGATAAGGAGCTTCCTCATAGGAGTTGTTCATCAGGACAATGTTCTGTGCTAAAATTTTCTACCTCCAGTCTTGAAGCTTTATATTCCCTGGGATAAGTAGGTTGTCTTTATAATGGATGCACCGGTTAGAACTACACTCTGTGTCGCCGTTCAAACCTGCACTGCCAGTTCAGGAAAGAAGAAGAATGTTGAGCCTTTTACCTAGTGCTTCAGCAGCACTTTTCCCACCAGAGTTTCCAGAGAGGGGTGGAATGGGCATTGGGCATACAGGGCAATGTACCATCGCAAGGTCGCCAGCCTGGTTGGCTGATTTTTTGTCCCACCCTGTTTCTAGACCTCAAGTTGATTAGTCTGTTACAGGGCACAAGCTAAGGCCTATCTGCTAAAGCTTTTTAGCTATGGATGTGCACAGTTTCTTGCAGATAAATGCCATCCCTCTCTCATGAATGCTGGCAATACTGCAGGAACCTTTGAACTGCCAACTTCTGGATTATGTTTGAAGATACACAGCTAAACACGTGTGAGATTTGGCTGACTTATTGAAGGAACAGGAAGAAGCTAAGGTTTGTATTCTTACTTTGATAACTTTTCTGATTTTACATGTAAATAAAGCCTAGCACGTGCTGCTTATGATGTATATTATGACATTTAAGTAAGTAAACTTAATGAATATAAGATATAGCAGTCATGCTGTAAATCATTAGCAGATAGTAATTTTAAAATCCTGGAGGTAAACACGCATACATCAGCTTTAATCATCGTGTGTAGTGTTAATAAGACACAAACTCATTCCTCAGGAAGGTCTTGCTTGTTTAGACATCAGTTAATTAAAATGTGTTTTTTTAATCGTTCCTTATACATCAGGGATGTAGCCTACTTTTGTTTTTTAAAAATCATCTGTGCTGTGATACTAAAGTCTAGACATCACAACATAGTCTTTGTGTGTGTGTGTGTGTGTGTGTGTTTTTTTTGTTTTTGTTTTTTTTGTAAAGAGACAATTGACATATTAGTCACTTTATTTTCAAAATTTCCACTCTGGCCCTGCCTGTCTGATTTATGCAACTGAAAACATTCCATTTTTGCTGACTTCATAAGTGGGTCACACAAAGGAAAAAAAAATCGATCTTGTGTCGCTCATGTAGCAAAAACCCACATCAATAAAAAAACAATTGGGAAACTTAACAAATAAAACAATACAATAATTTAAAAATGTATGACTGTTTCCCATGAGAAAATAAAGCTTTTATGTCTTTCTTGGGGTGGGGAGGGGGAATACATCACTAATCCAGGGGATTAGCACAATTGAGTTTTTTCAAAGTAGTCACTGTGTGCTTGCTCTGGATCTGCAAATGTGCCGCATCCTCCGGCAGCTGGAGGAGTAAGAAAAGAAGAAATTGCTTGCTAGCTGGAAGGAACAAGCACCAGCATCTGCACTGGCCAGATTGGTTTGCTTTTTAACAGGAAGTGAAGTCATAACTTCGGCCATGCAGTTATCTTGTCCCACAGCCTATTGAGACCAATTACCATGGCCAGCCAAGCCTGATAGGGAGATTTCATGCGTCGGGGGGCCAGGAAGTCTAAAGTTTGTTGTAGTTTGGGCCAAGGAAGCTGATTTTCTGCCACATTTTGCAGCTGCCTAACCTCGACACAGAGAGAAAGAAGGCAGAGAAAGATGGAGAGCGAGATGTTTTATTGTGGTTTTCTTATTTTTTATTCAGGAAATGAGAGCTCTTTATAGAGGAAACCAAAAATCTGCACAGTAATCAAGCCTCTCAGGCTAAAGTAGATTTGTTTGTGAGGAAAAAAGAAGTTGTGACAAATGCACTTAATAGAGTGGGAGCTGTCTTCTCAAAATACTCATGAACCAATCAGGCATCAAATCAGGGGTTTGCATGGTTGTCTATACACTTCAGGAAAAGAGCAGATGGTATTTGAATGATCCATGAAGCTCTGGAGAATAAACAACAAATTTAAATGTTCTGATGGACTACTATGTACTTTGCCACAGGCTGAAAAAGTCTTAGGCACCTGAGTATTTCAGACAAAAAAGTAAGTATATATAATACACAAACAAAAGTTTCATGTAAGTGTGTTTAAAAGTGCGTTTTTAAACCTCTCTTTGAGGAAACACAGTTATTTGTATTTACCATCCAACACTTCATTTGGCCTATCAGTGCTTTAATAAATCTGGAACCTTCATTCTTCATTTCACAAGATACAATGCCTAACCAAAATTGGCTACCTGGCCGTTACATTTGTATCAGTATGTTGGATATCTTATTCCAAAACCAAGAGTATATCAATATGGACATACAGTAAATCCCAACTTTAATGCGGATTAGCAGTTACAATTTCAGTCCTATGTGGATTTAGAGAAACAAACGAATAATTGTTTGTTGAAATTCCCATAATGCAGAAACTACAGATATACCATTTATTTTTTACTTTCGTGATGTCCGGGCCTTGTCCATAAAACCCCTTGTCCTCATCTAAACATAAACAACCAGTACTAGGACGAGGGGGCGTGGCGGACGTGGCCCTGACGTCACAGCTTTTTCTTGGCAATATACACATTTTCATTTAAGTGCTAAATTATTAAGAAATATATAATTTACTAATTATTAGCCATTATTAATTCTTACTAAAATATTAACATAAATTCAGCCATATTTCCATCTAAAAAATAATTATAAATGTTTTTATACTGTCAAGAAAACACAAAGAAAGTGCGTCTTGGCTGCTGCCCTTTGATGCAGCTGCAGTCCAGAATTTCCACTGTGGAGCTTCTCAATTGTTCTCATGTGTTTGGTTTTGTTCTTCCTAAAGCCCTGTACTTTTATTACTGTAAATTAAACAAATGTATTACTGTATTTACCTGCTTACAGCAAAGAATGTGACAGCGCATACCTAATAAAACACCCGTGCATGAATTAGAGAGCAGTTTATACAGGGGTAACTTCGGTATTTACATTCTAGCACTGTGGGAGTACAGTGTGAACTGTACAGTACAAATATGGGTATACCTTTACATTTTCTTTGAGGGCAATGTATTAAGCTTAGTTTAAAATAAAGTGTTGTGGGAGCATTTTTGGGGAATATTGGATGCCTTTCCACGCACAACTTGGAACATGTCTGTGACAATTTGTGCCCATTCAGTGAAAAGAGCATTTATAAAGTCGAACACTAATGTTGGACAAGAAGGCCTGGCTCACAATCAGGTGGGTAGAGATCAGGGCTCTGTGCAGGCCACTAGTGTTCCCCCACACCAAACCTCTCAAACCATGTCTTTCTGGTTCATCCTCAACCATCCTCTGTTTTATTTATTAGAACATAATCAGGCTGGAACAAGAATATGGCGTTCCCCAAACCATTGCCAAAAAGCTGGAACCATATAATAGTCTAAAAATGTTTTTTTTTTTAATTGTAACATTTTCTCTTTACTGGAACTAAGCAGCCTAGCCAAAACCCTTAAAAGCAGACCCAGACCATTATCCCTCCAGCAAACGTATGTGTTTCTGGAAGGTAGCATTTTCCTGACATCTGCCTTCGGAGATTAAGTGGCCATGTGGTTGTTTTTATACACTTGTTATGCAATGAGTATGTCTACATTATATGATCTCATGCCTCCATACACTTTTTGGTCACAAATAAAGTACCTTTTTAAAACGAATATTGTTCATTTTCACTGAAGTACCATTTTTTAAATGATTCATTCACATATGTTAATTTAATTAATATACCTTACCTTTACTTTGGCATAAAAATACATATGCTAACCCAATCTTTTGTCCACTTGACCCATAATTAACTAAATAAATATAACCTTTACTTGGCTGTTGTTTTCCAATTGATTTAATTCTTCACCAGTTTATAAGTTGAAGGCAATGATAAGCTAGCACAGGATTCAGGATGCAGCTTAAAGGCTGTGCATCATCTTGGTAATGACACTGACAGCACTGAGGGAATGAGAGAAAAGGATAAAGTGGCAAAACATTTAAATTATTTAAAGTGAAAGCAATTGTCTGTAACAACCAGTAATAGGGCACAGAGTACTTATGTCATACAAGTTTAAGTAAGCATTGCGTGTAGTAGCTATTGCTGTGGTTGGTGTTGGTAGTATGTGTGTGTGGGGGCGGTATGTTGTTGACTTCTAAAAACCTTTGAAGGACACATTCCTGGGTCCACGTGTTCATAGAACAAATAGCATTTGTTTCTTAGCAAAGTGTACCTTGTCTGATGCTTTGACGGATGCTTTTAGTGTCACACCACTTGCTGACTCACTTTCAGTACTCTCAATTGGCTCACTCCCTCTCTCTCTCTCTCTCTGTCTGTATGTGTATGCGTGTGCTGCAGTCTCTTTTTTCTTCTTCCTCTCTCCTCGTCTCTCTCTATGCTCATAGAACCTAGTAATACCACCTACAAAGTATCTATTTATGCCATTCGGTCTCTATGTTATCATCTCTGTGCTGTTTGGCTCTGTGTGTAGCTGTTATGTAAACCTCAAGGCACTAATTTTTCCGTTTTAACTAAGAACCCTGTTACCATGGTAATCTCACTACGAGTAAGATGAGTGAAACTGTGGAGCTAATGTTCATATGCCCAATGGTGGAGGAGAGGAAGGAGGGACGTAATGATGGGGTGGGCGCTCTGATTGTGAACACAGATGTTTTCAAATGAACCGTTCGTAACGCTTTTTCACTCTACCAGAAATTCATCTGGATCCTTCTCTATTATGGGTTTAGTGTGATAGGGAGGATGTAGAGAGAAGTTGTGTTTATAAGTGTTTTTTTATGATGACTTTAAATATATTTACAGGAACTGTAAATATGTCTATTATTATCATTATTATTATCTACATTATATATTGTGAACAACTGAAACTAATTCTTAAGGAGTATGTGTACTTGCAGTTTTTCATTTGTGTCTATGACAAGCATTATGAAACATTTCACATTTATCCAATTTGATTCTTTATGTATTTTGGAAATCGGACACTTAAAAAATGTATTGGTGCTAAATTGTTTGAGTGCAAAATCAGTTGAGTCATTAGTATGAAGTGATGCTTCCTAAAGAATCCATGTAAGCAACCTGGCTCTCAGCACTATCCTCATATTCACACTTGAACCATTTATTGGTCTTACATTAAAGATTAATTTGTGTTCTATTTCTGAGTGTTTTGCATTAGTTGAAGGCCTGTCTTGAACAAATCTTCACAGATGTGTTTCTGCAGTCTATAAGGCCTGTAGGAAGGGTTATTTCTGGGGTCTTGGAGGCAGTCAGCAAGCAGAAACACAGAGAGAATCACAGCATGTATCCACTAGAGGTGCGATAAGGCCAAGTGCTCATTACACACATGAATCATTAAAGAGCCTTTCTGCTCCTGCACCTTGCTGAGAGAGGGAGGGAAAGTGTCATTCCATATGTGTGCGTGTGTGTGTGTGTGTATGTGTGTGTTTGTGAGGTTCATGAAAAAAGCTTGCAGCGTGTGTGTGTGTGTGTGTGTGTGTGTGTGCGCATGTGTGTGGGAGGTTGTGGGCGAGTCACAGCATGAAGCCTCTTTGACTGTATCTGTCTTTCTCTCATATCCTCTGACTCTCTCTCTCTCTTTCTCTCTGTCCCAATTCAGTGTAGTTAAATTTATGGGGCTTTAATGGCATGACAAATTGACCTACATTTGCATTGTCAAAGATATGTATATATATATGTCTGCCAATCTCTTCGCTGACTAAGCCTGTACCTTGTCAGTTTAGCGTGTTTCTCAGTTTAGCGTCATTCTGCTACTAAACAGTGTACTGAGGTTTTACTTTACTTGGGTTCAGGTTTTATAGTAGGTGTAGGTTATAGTAGGTGATGTATTTGTCTCTGAGCTGTGCTGTAATTTGATTGATTCTGATCAGATTTGTTGCATTCTTCTGGTTCTGACTGTGTGTCTCTCTCTTTCTCTCAGTTTATCTCTCTGCCCCTTCTCTTTTTTCCTGCTTCCCTCTTTCGTTTTCTTTGATGGCCTTTCTTCAATTCTTTCATTTTTGTTGTCCATATGATTCTCTGTCGGACTGTCTCTTTTTCTCTGACACACTCTCTCATTTTCTCACTTTCTATCTCTCCATTTTATCATCTGACTCTTTCACTCTCATTTTCTCTCTCACTTTCTATCACTGACACTTATTCTGTCCCTCTCATTTCCCGTCTTCATCTCTCTTTCTCCTATTGTCCCTCTCTTCCTCTCTCAAGGCTCTTTCCCATTCCCTCATGTTCCCATTGTTTGTTTTGCTCTTTCTCTCTCTCTTGCTCTCTCTGCTTCTGTCCTCTGTCTCAGCCACACATTCTTTCTATCATTCATACACTCCTTGAGAAGGGATTTACCACTAAATTGTGGTAAATGTGTGGGAACCCAGGGTAAACAGGCCACAACCACGTATTTATTTCGGTTTCCTTCAATATGTGTGTTTTTACCCCTTTGGATCTCTTGGGCGACCAATGGAGAAAAATCATTGACTGATTGACTGTCTCCACATTAAGGTTCTTATCACATATACGGTTTCTCCCTGGTATTCACATCAACCCACAGTATTCACATCAAAGTACTCTAGCATGTAGCTCGACACCCCACAATCACAGCAATCACAGATTTACCATTCTACACTCCACTCTGGTGATAATGTCACTGCACATGGATATGTTTTTAGCAAGAAGAAAGAGGGGGGAAGGAAAGACAAACACAAACATTATCAACCCTGCCACAACAGTCAATAATGCGAACCAAAAAAAAGCAAAGAAAGAACGAAAAAGGAAAAGAATAACAAAAAAACCCCAAAAACAAATGGATTGGTTATTGGGCCTTGCTGCCACCACCCTCATGCTTGACATACAGTCCCTGGCTGATATGTTTTCCTTCCACACCGATCTCGTTTCACACACAGTGTGCTGGAACGTCGTCCGTTCATCCCACCAGACATCCAACGCACAGCGCCTTGCCTCAGCATCCTCCTCTCCTCCAACATATAAAGAACCTTCGAACACAAACACGGAGACCTCAGAACAACCTCTACCCCCCTTGACATGACCGGCCTGACCGGCCAACACTCACTTAATGGTAGACGGAGCCACTTCCCTGTATGCTGTCCGGGGTTCACAGGGGGTCTCCATGTTAGTAGGTCCGTCTCACTGCCATGCCGGAGTATCTCACCTCTGCTCCTTTCCACCACGGCCCACTCTGCCATCTCCTTTACCTTGGCAGGGCTTCTGAAAGAAAAAAACAGAAAATAGAGTCTCCCGAACAGCAGCCGCCTCGCCGTGCTTGCCAGCCACTGGACTCAAACTCCGCTACCCAAGTCTGCTCACATGGTCCCAGTGTGTCACGGCTGCTGCTTTTCGGTCGCTTGAGAAAGTCCTCTTTGTCCAAACTGTCCCCTAGAAACATCTCAAGGTGCCCATCATTAGAGTGGTTTCTTCATTCTTGAAAAAGGCCCCAAGGCCCACCCTCACAGGACCCCGTGTGTTACCAGACTCAAGATACCAAAAGAAGAAAAAACAAACACACACACACACATGAAAAAAAGGCACCTCCCATGCCCAGACACGACTTATGCACTGAATAGAATTTGAGTGGAAGTCTCAGCAAATATGAGGTAAATTGCCAAGTGCACCAAAAATAATCTAGAACATATGTGTTGCAATTGATGCTCAAAGTTCTTAGGTGGTGCTTTCCTTAAGCTCAAATGGCTTGAAATTTCAACCTCACTAGCGTGAAATGACATTACAGCCTGTGCAATTTTCCCACATGTCTGTCAAAACTCAATCAGACTTTCTCTCTCTAAATACTCTCATTCACTTTAGAGTAAGAGAGTAGCACCTGCTTTCAGAGGATATTCTACTGCTAGCTTGGCCTTGTATGGGTCATGTGGCATTATGGAAAATGTAGGATAATTATTTCTATAACAGGTTAATCTATTGCCAATTTTATGTCATTTTCTCTAATCACAGTGATGCCACTATCATTCACCAGCAGGGTTTTTTTAGGGGGTGTTCTACTGATTATATATATATATACACACTGGGGAAATGTTCTTTTCTTCCCTCCCTCGAATTTCCCTAGCTCAAGTGATTCGGTGCCCCAGTGGGTCAGCTAGCATATTGTGTGTCATTTGGGTGGCTCAAACTGCCGCACTCAGTGGCCTGCTCTGCTTTAAAATCACACACACTTGCACACTCAGACATAGACACACTGACATATCCCAACCTCCATCATGAGAACAGAATCCGCCCTTTTCCCAAACCTTCAGGAAAACAGATGCCTTCTTGCCAAAGCATGAATGACTCCAATGGCTGGGCTTTCCATCACACTGCATCAGGCACCTATTGCAAAACAAACTTCTGTTCTTTTGCCAGCTGAAAATGGGCAATTACCCTGGACACTGTTGTACTTCTGGAAAGTGTTGCATAATTCAGGAGAGAAGTGTGATTTCTCTGCTCTAATGCACTTAATTCGACTGTATGCAGAATCAGCTGTATGTGCTAGAGCAGGGAAAAGCTCATTTATGCTCTGGCTCTTTGAAGCCTAATCCACAAGCATGCTGATATTTCAGAACACACATCTTTCTCAAAAGAAGTTGCAGGACACACACTATCTAAGAACACACTTTACTCCTGAATAGGTAGGGTTTTTTGAAAGCAGTAGGAACATCATAGATACTTAGAAAAAGACATCTGTTCATACACCCCATAATATACTCCACCGCCAAAATGAAATGAGCACTTGGGGGAAAATGTAGATAGTCATTGTATCCTGTTTAGCGAAAAAGGCTTGTGCATATCAACCCATGGACACTATACACTGAGTGAAATCATGAAATGAGACTGCTTTTCTTTCAGTGATACTGGGATATTACAAATCATGAGAGGGAACAAAAATAGAGCTACGTACCACGACATACTAAAGAAGAATATTTCCAGAAAGAAACCGAATCTGAAATGGTTATGTCGATGTTATGTAGCCAGGTTCAATGGGATTCAGGTCAGCAGACAGGTTAGGTCAGGCACACCTTTTGTAGAAAGTGTTGACCAGTGCTGTTATTTTGACTGCTTATGGGTCGTTGTCTTGTTGAAACATATGCCTCTCCTGCTCTGAGAAATAAAATCTGAAATGTTTATCTGAACAAACTCCATTTTTATGCTTTGGATTTTAAATTAAAAGCAACCAAAAGGAAACCAATATCTGTGATATCATGATTTCAAAGCAAATTTACTGTAATTGTGAATGTTTTCACAAAATTTGCATAATACTTAATTTTACAGATTTGCAAAAAATCACCATTATTTGGACAGAGCTGAAGCAGTGAGCAGAAAATGCAACATAGGGAGTGTGACAGAGGTGGACAGGACTATGGGAAGAGAACTTTACTGGAGGGGGTTTCTTTTAGTTCAGCCAACTCTTGGCCCTTCAAAAATTAAATCTTTGGATGAAAAGCACATCACTGCACACTAATTGGCCAGGAAATATCAAAATGGCTCCAGGGACCAATTTCAAAGAGGCCAGAGAGAAAGACAGAGGGAGAGAGAAATAGAAGTAGGTGTGCTCAGCGAGAGAAGACAAGAGAGTAGAGGGAGTGAGAGAGTAGTCAGCACACACTGCTCCCTGGATGCTATGTTCCTGGCTGCCCACTGCTTCACTTGGTGAATGGGTTAAATGCAGAAGACTTTTTGTGCTGTTCACACTGTGTGCTGTGGTGTGTTCACGTATGACAGAATGGTCACTTTCACTTCAACTCATAGAGATGAACCAGCAGTTAATTGCATGCTTAATAAGGCTTAATAAGTGCTTATCAGACGCATGGTAATATCATCCTTTACTGTTACACTGTGAACACTGACCGAGGCACAGTTCACTGTCACTATGGTACAGTTTGGAGTTGATATTTCAGTGGATATTCACAGCAGTGGTCCAAGGCCCTTTGGGATATGTATAGGCCCAGGATATTGAGGAGACACTATAGAGCTATGAAAATAGATGTTTAATTATCTTCATTTTCAGTTACAATAATTTATGCAAGAACAGCTACATCAAGTTTCTCTAGCTCCATGTCTTGCATTCCTTTCACTTAGACTATGATTTTGTCATAGTATGTCATGTGTTTCTCCAAATAAAAGATAATGTAGTTTCTTTTCCATAGCATTACAAATTTTTTTTGTTTTCTTAACCTTTATAGTCTGGCATGAACACAACGTAGCAGTGTGAGCAATGTGAAATTCTTTCTCTGCATTCAGGAACGTCACTAGGACGGAAAGACAGGAGGGGCTTAGCCCCTAGGGTTGTAGGAAGGAATTAGCGTGTATAGAGGGCTGAAAACTTTTCACCAAACCTTTCCTTTCACTTAAGGAAACA
>JBBPDH010014388.1:0-11074 GCA_037974565.1 Clupeocharax schoutedeni
ATGTTCAACTGGTTCACCAGGCCATTGTTGGCTGCAGCAGGGGGTGGGGGGCGTCTGTAGTTGGTGATGTGCTGCAGGCCAGACCACACAGAAGCAGAGTCCTTGGCCGCAAAATGTTCTGTCAGCCTCTCAGAGTAGCTTTTTTTCACCACTCTGATCTCCCTGGTCAGCGTGTTCCTGGCATGCCTATACAGGGCCCTGTCACCACTCCTGAAGGCCTCTTCCTTGGCCTGGCGAAGATGTTGCAGTCTGGGAGAGAACCAAAGTTTATTATTGTTGTATGTGTAAGAAGGGCTTAGTTGGCACAAACACATCTTCACAAAAACTGATGTATGATGTCACAGTGTCTGTCAGCTCATCCGATTGTAATGTGCATTCTGAACTGTATTTAATTTGTAATATTGCATTCAGCATTGTAGCAGCATGCAAAGCATGCTATATAGTTTAAATAGGTTTAATGAGTGTCCATTTTTTCTATAATGGTAAAATAGTGATGAATCTGAAAAATGGTGTCATTTTACATCTTTGTAAACATTGACATGTTGTGTTTTCCAATGTCCTGCACTGCTTTCTATCATAAATGGATTTAAAACAGGCCAAAAGTTTCCAAAGTCTTATAAATTATCATGCTATAATTTCCTGTAAAGTAGCATTTTGGAGTTCTCCTGCAAACACTGACATGGAATTAAACTCAAGAAACACACTCTAGTGTGAGGCACAACTTGTATGGAATACAAATAGAGTTCATACTCACACAGTGAAATATCATGCACACTGAATGACATGGACGATCCCATTCAACACACACTCTTAGACACACGGAACGGCCTGCTATGAACTGCTTGTATTTTCTCAACAGGATGCTGCAGCTGTTCCACCCACACCTAAGACTGATCTCAAACTGACAAACTCCACACTAGAGCTGTATTGTGTATTTCATCAGTTAACTTAAGCGTCGCCGTGTGATTTCCATCCCTTGTGTGCCTGTGTGTACACGTCCATTTCCTCTGACCCTGTGCACTTAATCCAACCTAAATATTTATGAGTGTTTGGATGACTCATATATGTGCTATGGAAAATACGATCTGAGCACCCATCAATCTCCCGCCACCAAAACACTTACGAGGTTAAATCCATGTTTCTCCACTCGAGCTCCGGGCGACTACTGATAAATCAGGTGTGGTGAAGCGTGAGCTAGACCAAGTAGAGCAAAAAACCCCATGAAATACCATAGTTCAGGGGTCCGCAGGTCTGGGAACCACTCCCTCGCATTAGAGCCCTGATCACAAACCACTGAGAGAGGTGTTAAAGTAAATGCACTCGTTCCTACAAGCAATAACTCACAAAAGAGAGGCCAGCAGTTGGTACGATTGGTGACGTTGTAAAAATGAACAATACAAATCAGCAGCACCCAATTTTTCCTTCTCCAAATGTAGTTGATTTGATAAGAGTGGGGGCTGTAGTGCTAGAGCAAGCCTCAAACTGACAATAAAGGGATTCTTTACAAATAAAATTTCATTTACATCTTATACAGCTATCGCATAATTAAAGCCTGTTCTTAGTAGCTATGCTGGCCATGCCATCTGTATGTCTAAATCATTACACACCTTAAAATGTGTCATATCCTCCACTTGATTTGTTTCCACATGACATCTGGTCTTTTACCAACAATGGTCATAAATCATTTTTCATTTTTCATAATTCATTAAACAGGCTCTTTTTGTTACTGTGCCTTTAAGATTAATGTATGGGAATTACCTCTCTTCTGATTGGCTGCCCTGACTTAAAAAAGGCTGAAACGCTACTAACGCCTTCATTGCGAATGGGGTCAGGTTCCGACCAAGAAAGACCCAATTGTGGAGTAAAACAGCAATATTTATTCTGTAAATGAGCAGATTACAAAAAATTCGACATTAGCTGTGTTCTAAAAATCAAACGGCAGTCCAAAAAATCCTCATCGAGTACAAGTGTAGAATCCAGAATCCAGAAAGGCAAACTGAAACAGAACAAATGGGGGAGACATCAGTCAAAGTCTAGAATAACATGCAGAGTTATACAAACCAGATAAATCAAATAACAAGATTTAACAGACGCTTGGTATGTAGGGATAGTCCACAGCAATACTTAGGAGCCAGGGCTTAGCCTAGAGTCTGGGCATGGTGTTCTGACAGTATCTGACAGTGAGGAATTCAGATTTCTATGATAAACAATCTAAAATAGACTTGCTTATACGGTTTTCTGACACTAAATGACACTGTTATCTATATAAATGGACAAAGGCGTGAGAAAAATTTCAAAACTCAGAATGAGATTAGCAGAAGGGAGTCTACACCTGAGTACACTTCACTGGATGAATGGAAGATAAGAGCAACTCCAGAGAAAACTGAATACAATGACAGTCCATGGTTAAAGATAAGGTTTGGGAAAAACCAACAGCAAATTCGGTCAGACATGTTTGGTATCTGATGTTTGCTTCAGTGGTATAGCACCAGGGCTACCAGGCTAATGTGGCTAGTTAGTAGTGAATTGTTGAGAAGACTACAGATCTCTCAGACTACAGGCTCTGAGTGGCTATCATTAGTTTCATTAGCTGTTTTTTAAAGCTTTGTAAGTGTCATAAACCTCATAAGCAAGTCTATTTGGATAGATTTAACTGATGGCATGTCCACTCAAACACAACTCCAAATCCCTATTTGCTTTAGTCTTAAGTGTGATTTGAGGTACATTTCATTGCATGTTGTACTTGTATAACTGGGTATGTGACTAATAAAGGATCTTGAATCTTGAATCCTTTTAGCATCATACTTCGTTTACTATACTGCTTGAGGAAAGTGGGTGATGTGGGTTTGCACAGCGCTAGCTGGTGCTAAGCTCCATCAAACATGCCATAGGGATAAACAAAACATAAGAAATGTGATTGTTTTATAAGAAATGGAACGGAGTTAATAATAGGGCCAAGCCAGAAAAACTTGCAGGTACAAATCAGGGAACTGCTGAAAAATGGAGCAGCTATTCAACACAGATAAGGAGATTAATTTACTATCTTTAAGCAAACACCTGCGGAATAAGAGACTCGTCCATGACATAAATTAGGTTTGCATCATGCACACACTCACACATTACACACTCTTCTCTCCCTGAGCCAAGCGTGTCTTATGTAGCCTGGAGCTCAATTTGGATGCATGGTTATGACTAGCCACTAAAATTTAATGCACTCCTCTGGCAGAAAACTTATGTTTGCATCCCTGCAATGAACAGTTTCCAGTGTATTCCCATTACCAGGCCGTGCTATTTCTAAGCTGGCCAATTAAACGACTACTGGAAGGTTATCTTTGCCCTCCATCAGCCACACCAGCCACCAACCTAAACGTTTGAAAGTGTTTTAATGTTGTAAAGTGGTTAAAGCAGGCTAGCACTCTCCAGTAAATTATTGTGACAAAAAACAAAGCCTTAGTTTATTCCCTATCTAGTAGCTTGTTTGGGGCTGAAGCTTGTTTGATGCTGTTCATAATATTGTGCAACATATCTTGATGTGCAATACTTGTTACCTATGTGCAATACATTTCGATTCCAAATACCTCTTCTCTCTTGATAACCACATCTTTGTAATTTCACAATTTCAATTTTTTTGATAAAGGTACTTAGATGTAACTATCTATTCTACTTAATGTACAGAGGGATTTAATTTGAACTTAAACTATATTCTCTTCTTAGTATACTTTTTATTATGGGTAAGTTGTACTATTTCTTTTCTTAATATATTTCTAGTCTGAGTATATTCTATTTTATATTCAGGTATTTTATTCTGTATTGTTCTGTCTTGTGTGAGTGTGCAGTCGTGATGGGAACAATTTCCTCTCGGATAAATAAAGTTCTCTGATTCTGATTCTTCTATTATTTTCTCATACTGATTTAAAATAGTTTTCATGTCTGAAAATGCAATGCAAAAAGAGTGTAGCCTGTAAATGATCTTAAAATCAATAGCCTTCTTTTTAATTGGATTGGTTTAATGCCAAAATATACTATAGGTGTGTCTGAGCATAGAAGTTGTAAAGTTGTTTTATTCAAGCTAAACACAATAAATAAATGTGATTTTTTAAGTCTCATTTAAGATGCCTGTATAATTAGCAAATTAGACATGTTTATAATGTTCAATATTTTACGTGTTGTGTAGAAAAGTAGTCCTCTTTTTGGCCTTTCTAGGTTGAGAAATGGGCAAAATTAATCAAATAAACAAACAACAATATCCTTCAAAACTGTATATCACTTAGTAAATGATGCTCGTTATGGCATTAGCCTAAAGGAAATGGTTTGATGCTTTAATTGCGCACTACAAGAGTGAGTTTACTTGATTTAACAGATTTCCACAGTAAACAGAGCTGCACCTGAAGCCAGGTGTAGTCATAGCTGTAGCGGGATAAGTTTTGTGATGGAGCGCAACATGCTAACACTGAATTAGCCAGTCATTACGATACAGCTTAGAGAGATTCACTTTCAGTTTCAGATGGTGAGCAGATGTAGGAGCGGATGTTCGATGAGGCAATTGTGTCTGAAGAGCAGAACCACTTTAGAAATAACTCTTTAGCACAGCCATGGTGCTACAAAAGTGATGTAACAATGTTAATATCAGGCTGTGGTTGCCAGGCAACATAAAGGGTAAAAATTATTCCAGAAAGAATACAATGGATGCTCAGAGCTTGCACACTAACACAGAATTCGATTGGTGTGTGTAATCAAGTGTGTGTTTGCTGAGTGGCTTCATACTTGGCTCAACCAATCAGATTTCAGAACCCAGAATTGACATTTTTTAAAAGTTTTTTTTACCAGATTATCGTTGATTAACACGGGAGTGTATACATATGTGTGTGTGTGTGTGTGTGTGTGTGTGTGCGTGCGTGCGTGCGTGCGTGTGTGTGTGTGTGTTTGTGCACAGGCCAACGTTATGGCTTTGGAATGCGCCTGCCTTTGCTTTATGGCAGGCAGTGACATGATGAGATATTTCTTGACTGTTGTTGATGTTATGCATTCAACACTGGAGAAAAGTCCCCGCCGAGCAGTATGTGTGTGTGTGTGTGTGGCATGCATTCGCTCAGGTATCCAGCGCATTTCCACTTTTATCTTTCATCTTCACACACACGCGGCACGCCAGAACAAACACAGTGGGCACTGAAACGCTCGCAGCGTGTTTGTTGATGTCAAGCACAAGCGTGTTGCAAGGATTACATCCTAACTTTCTTCTTTCTTCAAGAATGAAACAAAACCCCCTGAAAATCTCAGAGGGCTTTAGGGGGTTTTCCTCGCCCATACTGTGAGACTAAGAGAGAGAAAAGAATTAAAAAATGAACAAAAAAAGAGAAGAGGAATGGGCCCCCTCTCAGAATGTGCAGGGTCCCTGAAACAAACAAACAAACAAACAAAGCAAAACATGTGAAGATTAACTCCACATTAAACAGCTTTTTAAGCTGCGTTTTGTTGCACACTTTGCTTGCAGCGAACCAAAGGCCACATTCATGTAATTATCTTAGTCGGCTGCATCCACTGTAATACTTTATATTCTATTCTAATATAAAGGTTCTCAAGTCCAGTCCTGGCGGGTGCCAATGAAATGCACATTTTTAGCACTTTTTTAAAACCAGACTGAGCTACGGTATGGTTACTAATCTATTATCATAAGGGTAAAAGGGGCATTCAGCTCTAATCCAGAGCAATTTACAATCATTAGAGGGACAGCCCCCATGAGGTTTAAGTGTCTCGCTCAAGGACACAATAGTACAAAGTGGGGGGGGGGGCCCACTAGTGACCCACTAGGAAACTACCACTTTATGCACTTTGATGTCATTTCCATTCCAGAGTGAACGATACTGTACTTGAGTACCAGTGCTTATTGTATTTACCCTTCATGCCAAAAGCAAGTATGTCAAACCGAGACATAAATCCATTAAACCTTCATATAAAACGAAATATGGTCTAAAAAGTAAAGTGGAACTTGAAGCTCCTCCATTGTTGCCACTGTGGTTTCAGTGTAGTCTTTATTGCTAGTGATGAAAAATCATTGGACCACCACACAACCTCTTGAGAACCCAACCTGGACCAGGGTAAGGACAGTTTTGATTTAAATGACTAACATTTTGGAAAACTAATGGAAAACTGTTGCAGAATTTAGTATTGTAATGATTTCTCAAAAATGGAGTGACTCAAAAAGTGGCAAAAGTTTTCAGTCAAATTTGTAAAAAATGTAATAAAAGACAGTTATTAGTCAGAAATTTACAATATGTGCAATGTATATGTACATTTACAGAGGGTATGTACAATGATTATGTGCAAAATTAAATAGTGCAATGAATATCAGAAGAGTGTATTCATTCATTCATTCATTTTACATTATATAACATTTACAGCAAAAAGGTTATAAATGGATGTATAATAATAATAATAATAATAATAATAATAAAGGTTATATTTATAATGTTATTTCTCAAATGAGTCATGCATTTAGAATGGTTACCAATGGTCACCTATATCGCTAAAACAAAATATATCTTAAAATTTGTTGACGGAGGTGGAGGGATTTTTGGAACCAGGCAAAACGAAGCACAATATTTGTGAACAGGGTTTTTGCCCCATTTTGAACCCAATATCTAACCATTTGTTTGGATTATAACACCTTCCGGACTTTGGCTTGGTATAAAATTACTTCTTTCTTTTTGTCTTTGCGCTAAACTTTGATTCATTTCCTACTTGGTGAAATGTTGCTTGTGTGAAACCGTGCCCTGATATGATTTGGAATAGTGCTGTTTGAGCTTGTTGAGTGTGTCATAAGTACTTTTGCCTCATCATCAAAACCAGTGACCCACACTGGAGGATCTCCACAGGAGTCTTCTGTCTAGGCAGTTAATTTGAGGATGTGTTACTTCGTGCTACTTCCTCTGGCACTGCCTCAGAGGAGAAACCGCCTGCTGAGCACAGTCTGCTGAAGAGGCACTGAAAAATCTGCTGGACTTTTTCAAAGTCTGTTTTTTTCTGTGAAAATATCAGATTTTAAGCTTCTGTTATGAAATCCTGTAAACATGCATGCTACCTATAAAGTACTGCAACATTAGATGTCTTTACCTGAGACTAAAGTATTTCCAGCTGGTGTTGCTTGAGGTACTTTAGTGTCCGGCAAAATACAAAAGCTTTAAGACTAAACAGGACAACAAGTCTTCTATACTATACACTGACTGGAGAAAAGTATTGAGACACACCTCTTACTTTTGAGGGCAATCTTAATGTTTCAGCAGACATTTTGGACAACGCCATGCTGCCAATTCTGCGCACACACTTTGGGGAAGAACTATTTCTATTCCAGCATGACTGTAAAAAGCAAGCTCCACAAAGACGGAAAAAATGAACAAAAAGGTTGTAAATTGATTATTATTATTATTATTATTATTATTATTATTATTATTATTATTAATAATAATAATAATAATAATAATAATAACCATAATAATAATAATAATAATAATAACACTTATATTTATAATGTTATCCTATTTCTCAATTGAGTCATGGATTTAAAATGGTTACTAATGGTCTCCTACATCACCAAAACAAAATGTATCTTAAAACTTGTTGATGGACGTGGGGAGATTTTTGGGACCAGGAAAAACGAAACACCGTATTTGTGAACAGAGTTTTTGCCCCACCTTCCGGATTTTGGCTTAGTATAAGATTACTTTCTTCTTCCTGTCTATGTACTCTACAGCTCTAAACCTTGATTCGTTTCCAATATAAAGACAAACAAAAATAAACAAAAAGGTTGTAAATGGGCACAAATTCCCACAGAAACTACGAAATCTTGTGGAAAGCCTTCCAAGAAGCGTGGAAGATGTTATAGCTGCAAAGAAGGGACCAACTCCAGATTAAAGTCTTTAATGTCATCTATGACTTCCTGTTTCACTGGTGTGTAAATATGAGGTATAGAATGTGTCTGAAAATGCACCCATTCACTGTTAAAGTATAATTTGAGTAGTAGTGTGAACTTGCCCAGAAGAGTTTATGTTATCCCAACACACTGAGGGTAATGGACACAGAAGAAAATGTGTTTTCTATTTATAGAAGTATTTGGGGTCTAAAATTACAACTGCATCCCACCTACCTGCAACAAGCTAGTAACAAGGCATGCCAGAAGGAATCCTTTTCCAAGGCTGGAGCTCACTCTGGTCTTCTGAAACAGAGCCAAGCTTTATGATCTGATAAGTCACAAACAGAGCTTTTTGGTTACTAACACTCAAAATTTGTTTGGTGTTAAAAATGGGACTGTTTTTTTCCCCCAAAGGCCCTGGTAGCCTTGTTAGAGTACATGACATCATGGGTTCCAAGAAATACTGAGAGAGGGTAAATGGAAATCTGGCTTTTACCTCTGATAAAAAGCTAAATCGGGGTCGTATTTGAATCTTCCAGAAGAACGAAGATCCAAAACATGCATACGAGAATGGTTCAATGACCACATAATCAAGACTTCAACATTTTCTCATGACCCTTTTTGACTCATCTGTACCAAAGGTGCCAATAATAATAGGGCTTGCAGGATCTCATTTACTGATGTTGTGCTGAATCATGGATTATATGGAGCTTGTTGTTGGTTTACATTCAAAATACAAAGTAAAAGCAGAAATGTGTGTCTGATTAATCAGAATTACAGTGTGCTTTCAGCAGACAGCTTAGATGCATCGGCCCTAATGGGCGTGCCTGTTTCTGCTCCTATGCTCTGAAGGTTAACTGTTTCATAGCAAATCCGTTTTCCCTGAAAGCTTAGATATAGAAAATATTCAGATACTGACCCCCAATGTGCAGACACGTTTATTCAGAATGTCTGGTAAAAAGATTTAAGCCCTTTAATTCCCCAAAATATTATACATTAAAGTATAGCAGTTACACACACAACACTACAATTTTGTAAATTTTAGAATGCTGTACAAAAATTCGATACTGCATGAGTATATAGTAATACATAAATCTGATGTTTCGCCTGGCTGAATTAAATAACTGGCTGAATTAACAGTATATAAAACATCTACAACTTTTAGATATACCACAATTAACATTGGCAGTAACAAATGCATAGTTTAATTCTATTTTAATTATTTCTCACTTGTAGCTCATTAAAACAAGTGGAGGAATTTGGTGGAAAGTGTGGATCCTAAACTTTCAATCAATTAGTGTTCATAAGTACAGCAAGAGATATATTATTATGACATGAATTTGATGAAAAGGTGAAAATGGAGACTGTCAATACAAGTAATGTAAATGTAATTCTTTGCATTACTCTGTTATTAAATTTGTACAACGTAATTACATTTTAGTAATGCAATCAACATTTAAAAAAAGTAGTGTTTGTACATTGTGGATGCAAGTTAAAAACATGTCACCTGGCCTTAAGTGGATTAGCTGAACATGCTAACTATGCAGAAATAGCTCCATGCCAGCAACGTACACATTAGCTTAAAGGCAGCCTAACCAAACTATTACCCTCAAGGTAAAGATGTGATAGGAATCACTTTGATCACAAACGGATTACCTTCCAGCTCTGAACTGAAACCGCAAAAGCTATTGGAGCCGTTTCAGTTCCTTTACGACATAACAAATTCCCCTCCTGCCGCGAAACTAGCCTCAAGCCTTAATTTGCCTACTGTTTTTTCAGGTTATATGTTTACCTGGGCCAATATAAAGTAAGCTTGGTGGTTCTGAAAATATGCAGCCAATTAAGTGCAAGGACTTTTCCCTGGAGGTCTATTAATTTGAATACAAGCTTCTTTTTTACCTCATCCAAACAACCGCACGTTTATCCTGCAGGTAGGTCATGTCAATGGCTTGTTGGTTAGCAATTAAGATTCCGTGTGTTATCCGCATACCCATAAAAGTGGACACTAATGGGATGAAAGGGATGCCAGGGTATTACTTTGAGAACAGCTACGAGTGATAAACCTTAATACACTTTGTTACCCTAGCAAGTGTAATTGGTCTGTTGGGATGTGAGATATGAAATGATATGAGATGTTTTGGTTCAGTTGCATGGAGCTAAACCACCTTGCTTTTTCCACCCATTGTAGGATTGTAGAAGAGTCTGACCTGTCAAATCTGAAGAATGCTAAAAGTGAGAGAGATATTTGAACACTCGAAACAGGATTCTGCCGAAGTCACAATGTTGGTAGGTATAGTGTAGGCCTGTAGTCTGAATTTCTTAAGCAAGGCCGAATTGTAGATTCCACACCTGGTTTTGTATGCAGTGAACACTCATGTTGTTTTTGGACAATAACCAAATGAAAAGAAATACCCCAGTTGTTTCACTATGAAAATAAGGAAACTGAGTCATAGCACAGCCTGGTCGAAACACACCCAACTGAGATGAGGTTGGAATTCATCAATGACAATACATGTGGAGAAAGATCTTTGCATTAATAAATGCTCTTGCTTTATAGTAACCCCTAAAATGACAGCACTATATAGCACTTCACAACAAATAGAGTATGAGTTCCTCCTGCAAAACTGCAATATATCTCTGGAAATACATGTCAAATCTCCCCAGTTCTCTTTATGTCTCGGGGCTTTCCATTTAAAAATGCCTAAAACCTTGGTGTAGCCTTCGGGAACTAGTCATCTAAACATCATTACCAGCATATACTGCCTGGGGATTTTTCCTCTAGAGCTTTTGAGAATTTGAACTTTTTTGTCTTCTGAAGAAGTACCTGAAGAAGCATCTCAAGGCTGGACTGCTTTAGCAAACTTCTGGCTAGACACATATCTATAAACAGCTCAGAAAAACTAAAAGACCACTGCAAAAAGTTTTGCCATCCACATTGCAAGAGGAGATTGTTGACCACAGCAGTGTGTTTCTATACCTTTCCTCACTAAATAAGATTTGATTCAGCTGATCACCTTATAAATACCTCACCTAATCAATACTTTATAAAGCAGAATGGAGTGCGTGTAGGAATTGAACAGACACTGAAATGGTTGTCCTACCCACAGAGACGCTAATTTAAAATTAATTGAAGTGGTCTCTTATTTTTTCTGGACGCCCAATTTAACG
>JBBPDH010014415.1:6155-23865 GCA_037974565.1 Clupeocharax schoutedeni
CCCTTTTTGCAACGCCCCACACACCCCCCCCCCCCCCCCAACCTTTTTGTTTCCCAGACAAAAGCCGAGACGTGTGCACTGTGTAAATTTTCAGTTTATGTTTCAGTCTTTACATTACTGGAGGAGCCTATTAGCCAGTTAGCTAGGCTCTGTATGCCGGGCTGGTGCTTGTGCTGCAAGGTGCTTACACCCACAGAAAGCATCAACTTTACCTTCTCACTTCATCACACATACACTAAAGAGCCAAATAACTGACCTTTTTGCTACAATTTATTGCAGGATGGAGCAGCTAATGTCAGACCAAAAGTTTCATAGATCTAAAAACGTATGTGTGTGTGTGTGTGTGTAGATCTGTCATCGCTACCCCATAGCACACCCTCAAATCCACCCACCCACACACAGTGTTGTGAGAGCGAGGTGTCAGGTGAAACGGGGGACCTGATTGTGTGTTAGAGTAAGGTGGAATAAACAATAACACCCACGTCTCTCCCGCCTCTTGTGCTTCTTCTGTTCTCCTGTTGTTCCTTGCCCTTTTTGCCCGTACAGCCACCCCCACAACCCTTTACAAAGTCACTCTAACCCTGCAATTACCACCTGCAGGGCCCTGCACTCACACACACACACACACACACACACACACACACATATACAACCACACATACATACTGTCACTTTTATTTTCACATTTTATATCTTCAAAATGATACTTTTACCAGAAGGTTAAGTAACGAGACCAGCAGTTATTGGGGCTCATTTGTGTACATTCATTCATTAGCCCAAATTTAAAATGATGTAAAAAACAAACAGAAAAATACTAGTGAACCTTACACCAGCTGTACACTTTAACTTTACTTGACTTTTTTCCCCCTTTTTTGATTCTGTATCTGACAGGAGCAACAGATATTGGTGAACACACCCAGGTAAGTGTATTTCCATTCACACAAGTTTATTTAGGTACACCGTGTTACAGGCCATCCTGCTCCTGGGGGTCCTCACCTACCTTTTCACAGAGTGGCTATCAAAGAAACCTAAAACATGGGAAAAGAACCAATGGCCGCCATGTGGCTTGGTGTTCCACAACTGGTGGATTCGAGTCCCACTCACTCAAGTCAATCATCCTTACAGCACAAAATCTGTTCCACGCATAATCAAAGAGATTCAATGGGAGAAAAAGAAACAGAAACATCCTCATGCCCACCATCCATCGCAAGGCCCTCCTCAACAAAGAATGGTGGCGACCTTAAATAGGCGCTCTTCCAACCCCACTTCCTGATGTCTGCCCTACTGGTGAATAGATCATTAGATGGAAGGAAAGAAAAATTTAGAAAAAACAATCTTTTTTTAAATATGGAAATATATTACTCATATACGAACTCAGACACACACACACACAGTGTAATGATTTCAGTAATATACTATTTACAATAATAATAATATAGAAGTAAAACACTATTTTTAATTTTCTTGTGCCCCTTCTCCTGTGTCGTCACAAACAGATGAATTCATGCTCATACACACACACATGGGCATGAGCAGTATAACTACATTTGTGAGAACATTCAAAATGTTTCTGCTCTCTTCTGCTCACAAGTTTCTGCTCTTTCACATAAAAAACAGCACTTTTACTAGTAATCAAAACGCTTCACTTCTACAGATTTTCTACTATTACTATCACTATGAGGATATTTGAACAAAGAGCTAAAGCTTCTGAAATTTCATCGGGGCGACTGCATTCCAACCGTTTATTCCCCTAAAAAATGGGATCAGTTAATCAGTTACACTGTTTTGTCATTTTATAGTAATGTGTGTACATGTATACATGTACACGTGTACAGTTAGGGTTAGGGTAAGGATAAGGGTTAGCATGTATGACATACATATGCACATATATTATTTATGTGTGCTTCTGAGGGTGGTACTAGCCTAATGGGTAAAACACTTGCCTGCAAACCTGATGACCACAGTTTCTACCATTGTGTCCTAGAACAATCCTCAACTGCTCCAGGCGGACTGTTCCTGTAACTAATGATTGTAAGTCAGCCAAATGCCCCTTTGCCTTTTTTCTGAAGAGAAAAACCCTCCAAGAAGCGGGATGCACAGAGAGTGGCACTCCGACATTGGTTTCATGGTCAGAAATGCTTTTGTTTAAAACAGTAAAACTTCCCATAGCTAGGACTCTCATTTATTAGTGCAACAAGTTAACCACTCAGCCACAAAAGGTGGTTAAATCAACCCCCACTGTAACCACACTTGTAGTGGCTAAAACAGGTGGAGCGTGGGGGTCAATGCAATGAAGCAGAAAGCCCATTTCAAACTGTTCTAACTGTTCTAATGCAAAAAGATAAGTTTCTTATGAATAACCGAATGACAGTTACAAATGTTTTTCATTCATTTAAATTACAGGCACTGAGGGCTAAATACAGGGTTCTTGTATGTCCAAAAGAGGCAAGAAAAAATGCGCATGGAAATGAAAGATATTAAAACAACAGAGAAAAAAGTCAATTTTGAGCAAAACATGACTGATTTACACTCTAGCTATACGGGAGCTATCTCTCTTAATGCCATGTGTTTATCTGAATTCTCCTACATGTTGCAGTGCCAAATTCCAGTGATTAAAGGATAACAAATCAGAATGTCAACAAAGTGATTACTTCTGCAATTACAGTAATAATAATAATAATAATAATAATAATAATAATAATAATAATAACTACAATAATACATTATCTTATAGATGGTCATAATATAATTAGATAATCACAATATTTTTATCAATAAAGTTATCATTTTAATGTGATTTGTCTTTCATCATAGCTTAGTAAAATAAAGTGACAAAACAATTGTGTTGTCAAACTGCACATGAAAAATATTATAATTTTTTACACATCATATTTTGCATAAACCAGAAATGCTTCAACATTAAATGAGAGGGGGGGCGGGGTGAGAGAAAGGGAGAGAGAGAGAGAAAGAAAGAAAAAAGAGAGAGATAGAGAGAACAACAAAATCTCTTATCACTTGTTCAAGATCAGCTCAGGTGGGAGCGTGCTGTCAGCCTGTGGAAAAAATCATAATTACCCCAATAAACAGTGCATGTAAAGTCACATTTTGCAATCAATTTACAGATATTTACATAACTACCAACGGAACTCTGCAGTTTTATTGTGCGCCATTCCAGCGATGTGTTGGTTGGGAAACCTGAGTGCATGGTGACACAATTGCACATTTTGCTCTGATTTGTTCAGAGGGTCTTTACTGATAAGCTAGCCACCTCTTCAAATCCTAATAAACTCACGACTGGCAACAAGTATGCTGCAAAACATCAAGGTTCACCTGCCATATATAACTTGCAATGGTATTCATAGCCCCTTGAAAGTCATCATAAATGTCATAATTTTGCAGCTATAGGATGCTATGCAGAATATTGATGTGTACGAGATAAATGCTTATGCAAACCCTGTATTTGAGGGTTTTTTTAGTTAAATGTCTGCAAATAATATATATATGTATATATTATTTGCAGACATTTATATATATATATTTATATATATATATATAGGACTGGGACTGTATTGTAACAACATACAGGATTAAAATGATATATAAAAATATATAAAATATATAAAAATATATATAAATGCTATATATAAAAATGTATGTATTTACAAACCGTTTATGACATGAATAGTTTGCAAACAACTGAATGACCAATCCAATAGTATGCATATGCAATGTATGCTAAAGGGACATGTCAATAGACAAGCAATGTACCTAAAATCTATTCAATCAAATGCACATTTTATATGAAAGAAAAGCATAAGATAAAGTACAGATACAGATTATTTACTCATGAATACTGGTGTTGTGTCAAAGTGTCTTTGTAGAATCGTTTGAGCCCCTAGTGAGCAAGCCAAAGGTGAAAGCAAAAACTATATAAAGCTTGATGAGGATACTTCAGGAGAAACCAAAGCTCAATTAAGACAGTATACTCCAGTGGTCGGCACTGGATAGTGAGGGAGAATAAAAGAATAATACTATGGATATGTTTAACAATAAGAGATGAAAGTGTGCAAACTTAATCTCTAGTTACCAAAATCAGGCTCAGGTAGAGTCTGCAGCAGCAGCGTCTGTAGGAGTCAGTGTAGTAGTTTGATAACAAAGTGGGCAGCCCATGTAGGTAATTTATAGAGGTTGAACTTGTATGGAGGAGAGAATTCTCTAGTTAGCAGGAGTAGGAGAAACAGTTTCTGTTGGAGTCTCTGCAAGTAATAGCTTTTGTTGGTGGGTGGTGGGAGATGATCCATGGAGGTTGAACTGGTCTAGGACAGATGAACAAAAGACCCCATTGAAAAGTAAGTGAGGAATGATACATGTCAAGTTGTTCACTAAATGATAAAAGTTATTTATAAAAATGTCAATAGTCTCTGAAATATTTTCTATAATTACTTCCCCTGAACACCTACTTACAATAGACTACAAAACTAAGAAAAATGTGATTTATAGTGCATTTGAGTGCTGCAAGTATCTCTGTTATATAGTAGGGTCTGTTTTCATAAACTACTTCACGTCTATTAGTGGTGATATAGAACCAGTTTTTATGGAAATGACAGTAAAAACCATTTTACTTTGTTGTAGATCATATCATATTAAGTTCAGCATTCCTCATATTTAAAATGTATTTTTGTATCCGCATTTCTTATGACAAAATATGACTTTTACTCCAAAATCTCCATGTGCAAGGGAACATGAATATTAACCAATAACTTCATGTTTTATATTTTCCTCTAACCACCCCCACTTGTCATCAAGCAGAAACACTCAGAGACATTCCCTAATACTCCTATGTATTCTTGCACATTATATGGCATGTGGACCCACCCTAAAAATGACAGAGGACAGTTACAGAACAGTGCTACAGAACAATATGAATTTACCCTTTTTTATAATGTAGGTACATTATAAAAAAGGGTAAATTCATATTGTTCTGTAGCACTGTTCTGTAACTGTCTACTGTCAGTGTTAGAGTTGAATGTGTTTTATTTACTTTTGTATGTTTTTTACACTGTGTAATAGTTTCAGAATGAGGGAATCAAACGAAATCATCCAAGATTACTTCTACAAAGTCTAAATAACCTGGTTATGTTGGTTCAGAAAGATGTTTTTCTTCTTTTGTAAAGTTGCTGTTTTGGAGATATTAATGTTTGTTCCAGCACCAGCATTATTCTCAATTTTGAGTTAGGGGAACTTTTTTGATGATTTTATTGCTGGTGAGTGAATAACACCTTTCTCATTGGCTCCTGGCACAGCTGGGTTTTTTTTTTTTGCCAATTATGAGTTTCCCTTCCTGGGTTGTCTTGTGCTACCATCCATTGGGTGTGCACTTCCAAGTTATGTTCTTTGTTAATTGACTGGTCTCTCCCTTGTTGATTGTAAGAGTGAGATATATTCTTTACCGAATGTGGCTGGGCATTAATGTGACCCCTTTTAACCCTGCTCTGATAAATTGTACCAACATAAGTACAATATACTAAGTAAATTCAACTCGGTGTAAAAAAAGACCAAGCATTTTACCTTGTCAACAATTTTACAAATGTGAATAGAATTGTGAATTTCTCTTTTGTTACTCTACTAATTAAAGCGCAGTGAACTTACATTTTTATGTAAGTTAAAAATGCTGGTGTTTTGTTATCATGTCCAACGAACTTTTAACACTTCAGTTTGTAATAATAGTGTGTTGAGTTGATCTAAAGTCATTTGTGAAAATTTCCGTTTTTACAGAAAAATAATTATTTAATGGGAGTACCAATACTTCAGCAACGAAACGGTCTTTCACTCTACCTTTGCTAAAGCGCGAGTTCTTGTCCAAAACACCACATTGGGCAACAAAGCAGGTTTGTTGGTGCACCAAAGAAGGTGGTGTTAATATGTCACTCGGTGGAATGCGCGTTTTATTTAGCTCTCGGTTTGGGGATGTCTCCCTCTCACCCGTTTGCTCATATGAATTCATCGTGCTGCTGTCGTTTACACATTACACACACACACACACACACACATACACGCAGGTGCACATCTTGGTGTATTTCCATCTTCACCTCTCGCAGTGAGGGGGGTAACAGGACGTCCCATCATTAAAGCTCGGCCTGTTCGTGGAAAAGAGACAAAGCGTCGCACGCGCCGGCCAGCTGTTGCGCATTTGGGGCGAAGAGAAGAGACGCAGAGGAAAGGCAGCGCGCCACGAGTGTGCCGAATTAGCGCGAGGACAGCCCTCGGTTTGGCGCGCGTTCCGGACAGCTCCCAGCACTCCACTGGCGCCTCAGCTCGCGCCCAGCTCGTGCCATCCAGCCCCTCGAAATGGTGAGTGCTCTGCTTTCTTTGACAAGAGCACCTGTTTTTACGCACACTTGCTTCAGATCCATCCGCGCCCCTCAGGTAGACAGTTACAGAACAGGGTTGCAGACGCACGGGGCTCCACAGTGTGTGTGTGTGTGTGTGTGTGTGTGTGTGTGTGTGTGTGTGTGTGTGTGTGTGTGTGCTAAGGAGTTTTAATGTTTCGATACGCTGAACGGAACGAAAATGTGTGTGCATTTGCATGTTATGAGGATGATAAACTACTAATAAGCTTAATGATAGATAGATAGATAGATAGATAGATAGATAGATAGATAGATAGATAGATAGATAGATAGATAGATAGATAGATAGATTTATTGATTGATATGTCAACCTAACGTTTACAACTTGTCAAGAATATTTTATTTGTGCTTATAGTGTTTACGATGCCAGAGCAAGTCTTTTTGAATGGAAATGCGTTAAAATAGCCCTGCGCTCACTGTGCTGCGCTCTTGCTCGCTCCACAGAGTGCCACTCTCTCGTGCCAGGACGCGCTCTTTGCAGGGGGCGCACGCTACGACTGCGCCTACTCTGCCTCGCCTCCCGCCACTGTTGACGTTTCCAGAGCAACGCTGCTGCCCCTCTGGGACGCCGGTGCCCTGGACAACGAGCGTTGCCAGCACGAGCCGCCACGGCGGGGTAAGAGACGCACTATTCCCGGGACCAGCCGCGCGATTGCCTTCCCGCCACTTACTAACTGGAATGTTTCCATAATCTGCTCTAGGAGTTTTTGATACTGTACGCAGCGTATATTCACTGCAACTTACAGTCTGAGAGTACATTTTTCCCTGTATGTTAATTCTGTTACTAGAACACAATAACGTCCTTAAGAGACAGTTATGCAGCTTAGTTCATTCATCTGTCTTTCAATTGTCTGTCCTTTTTTATGCTGCCAAGCCTATTCAATTCAACAGTTAAATGAACCCATTCACATCCAGCAACTGCACTTTGGGGAAAAAAAGCTATCTAAATGGTGGATTGATCTAAATTGTGCATTCTACAAAAACCAAATAGAGCACACTTTTTACATGACATTTTTATTTGCCATCAGATACTAGTTTTCTTCAGAATTGTCTTAGGGCAAACTAAAAAAAAATTTGGGTTAAATATTTTTCACATTTTTTTTCTGACAGATAACTTAAGAAATAGCTTTGTTCATAGAAAGTAATGTAGTCTAGCCTAACAATTTCAGTAGGGCTGAATAATGGTTAAGTTCATTATAATGGTAAAGTCTTTCATAGACATTCATGTTAAAGTTACGTTTGCTTCTTCTAGACCCACAGCTTGATTTTACACATGCTGCTCTGTATGACTCCATGTGGCCTGATCAACTGTCTCCTCACCTCCAACGGAACAGACAGGTACATTGTATAACAGAGCCTTGCAAAATTCCTTAACAAAAACTTGAAAGTGAATCCTTTCGCTTACAGACAGCTTTCTCATCTGTATGTAGCTCCAGGACACCTTGATGCAGAAGGAGGAAGAACTGGCCAGACTACAGGAAGAGAATAACAAACTAAAAGAGTTTTTGAACTCATCATATGTAAAGTCTCTGGAGGAAAAGTCAAAGGTAAAACTTATTCAAGGTTATAGCTGACCTGTCCATTCTCTATCCATACATGCAACTGTTTCTGTGTTGCACAAACTTCATAGAAGATCTATTAAATTATTTAGAAATTTGGAAAAATTGGTGATGCTATTTTGTATACAAGTGACAAGTCACACTCTTAGGATAGCGCATCTTTCTGATCAAAATATTTTGCTAACAATAGCATAGTGGGACATTTAATATGATTTCAAAGCTGCCTTCATTTAGCTACTCCAGCAGAGTCCAGGTCAATAATGTAATATTTTAAACAAGATGTTTATTATTTAACTCCAATGCATTATCCACTCCAAACTGTAACTTCTACAACAAATATATTTAATAGTTTTTTGAATACAGTACAGTATTTCTTGCAACCTGACATTTATTATTTGGGAAAATATTTTCTCTTCTGTCATGTAGCGGCTACTTTCTGCTCAAAGAAGTTCAGGCATGAGGCAAAGGAAGAGAACTCTAAGTGAGGAGGGTGATTTCCTTAACCTGGCCCATTTGCTGCAAGGCAATGAAGACAAACGGGTATGCCGGAACCTCTCTCTGGAGTTCTGCTCAGCCAAGGAGCTGGTTGCCACCCCGCCACTGGACTCCTGGATCCTGGAGACACTGGGATTGCAGGACGAGGATACCATTGACCCAGACGGCAGCTTCAGTAGCCCTGCTTCTGATCAAACACCTTTGTTTAACTGTCCATCCCAGAGCACTGACCAGTTCAGCCCCACAGCCAGAGACAGCAGTACGTGCAGCCCTATTAGTAGCAACCACTGCAACTACAGCTTAGCAGACTCAACAGGCAGCTTCAGCCACAGCATGGACACCAGCACAGAGTACTCAACCATCAAACCTTCACCTCTGTACACGGTCACATCCACAGGGTCAATTATCAGCAGTCTGCCAGCTATTCCTACTGGACTCTTCACCCCTCCCCGGGCAGCATCAACTCCTCATCGTTTGCATGGTACAAGCTCAGGACAACAAATTTACAGCCACAGCTCTCCAGAGCCACCAGGAGATGAGACTGTGCTGTCCTCCAAGACACATTCAACTCGTAGCAGAGCAGACTTAGCATTTAGCATGTCTTTAAGTCCAAAGAGCAGCGTGAAGACACACACTTTTCCACAAGGACAGGCTTTCACCCGCAGAGACTCAGAGGGTGGATGGAACTTCACCTGGGTTCCTAAGCAGTGTTGAAAAGAAAATGGATGAACAATGGACAGTGCTATTTTAAGCCCCCTTTCAAACATGGTTGGGGCTAAAAATATTATAGGTCTTCTAGTGCATCCTCAGAAACAATGAATGCTGACATTGCACCATGTAGCCAACAGGCATCGAATGAGATGAAGATAATATTATTGTGTTGAGTCACGTGTTTAGAGTGTGATTTGATTGAATCGCGATTGACAGACAGCCTTTATCTGTTCTGAGCCTAAATCCCCCTTCATTAATCTCTCAAATGACTAATGTTGCTTAATTTGTTGCAATTAACAGGTGTTGCAAATTTAGGCTGGCTGCTTGCTCTGTGTTCAAAGTCAACCCAAAATGAGTTGTAAGAACTTGTCATGTAATTTATCATATTTAATAATGTAAAAGAAAAAAAAACCCATCAAAATATAATGATGTTTTCACACCTCTGAAATGTCTTCAGACTTTTGGGTACATTACAATTTACCAGCACACTAATCTAAGCAACTGACAATGATTTGTAAAATGCCTTTGGGATAAGCAACATTTACTTAGCAGGTGAAATCAATAAAAATATTAACAAAATTAACAATAATATTAATAATACGTAATAAAATAATGAAAGTACACATCTTAATATAATTGCCAAAAATCTTATTTTTTCTCTGATTTAGAAAAACAGCCAATTTGGAGGAGACATACAGACATACACTGCTACTTAGGGACATGGTGAAGCTGAAGAAAAGCTATTTGTTTTTCATTCATAGAAACCAATCAAACTGCATTTTGTATGATTTAGTTCTTCCCACATAAAATGGTATTGCATATTTGCATATTATTCTTGTTTCATCTTTTCCTTTTTTTCCTGATCATAAAGGTACTGGTGTCAAAAGATTCACAAGAGCCTGAATATTAATGAATATCAAACACTATGGCTACCATATTGTAGCTTGGTTGACTAAAAAGCTAAAACTCCTGAACACCCTGTCTGATTCTTACACATTTTATATGATTGTATGTTACGACTGGTGCAAATATCTCAGTATCCCGTTGACCTATGCTTCTTTGAGCTTATCTGTTACGCAGACATAAAACATTAAGGTTATAAGTAAAAAGTGTGGTCAGCATCAGCCATTCAGCTTTCAACAGGTCTTTGACAGGCCTAAAAGTGGCCAGTTGTTTTGAAATTTGAACATCAATTCAACATGTACTTTATACTTTTACAAACCACTCCTTGTTTTTTTTTTTTTACCAAATCATATAGATTGTGGGATCAACATATTGTGACGAGGTGGCAGTGGGACTGGCTCCCGTGAGCCTTTGGGGTTTTGAAAAGGGGGGCCGTTGTGCGGGAAACTGCCGTTTGGCGGGCAAAATAGTGTTTGGGGAGGAGCTAATGGGGAAAATAGCTCAGTTGGGATGTAGCCAGCATTGTGGCTGGACGTTAAAGTGACTGCTGCTGCAGTTCTCCTGTAGAAACTGACAAAATAAACCTCAAGAGGTTGCAAAGATCCAGTGTTTGTCGTTTGTTTCTCGCGCTCGCCACACTGGCGCCACTGGAGCCATACCTGGCACATACCTGGCGCAGGTCAAGCTAGTGGCGGAATACAATAGCTGGCGGCCGCACAAGGTGGCGGTTCACCTCACCATGGGTCTGGAGGGCAAGGTGCCACAAGTTCATTTCAACTGCCGGCTGGAGGATGTGCCGGGATTTCGACCAGCTGGTGGCGGCACTGCAGCAGATGTTCGGCCGGCCAGAGAGAGAAGAGACGGCGAGAACCCAGCTCGGCAAGCGACGGCGAGAGATGTGGGGTGCGCTCGCCGGGGACCTGTGCATGCTCTCACCTGAACGCCTACAGCAACACGTGTTGCTCACCGTGCCATCCTCCCTGACGGCAGCCCTAGCGGAGGCAGAGCATGCAGAGGCCATTTTGGGCGACAAATTCAAGCTTCCCTCGCACCGGAGAGTAGCGGCTGGAGAAGCAGAGGTGGAGGAAGCTCCAAAACAGACCGCGGTGACCAGCACGGAGGGCGGTGCCCCTTAGCCGTCGCACCCACAGCGGCCAAAAGTGTGCTACCGTTGTGGACAGCCAGGCCACATAGCACAACACTGCCCAGAGTCAGCGGCAAGCAAAGACAAACAGCAGCCAGCGGGAAACGCCCAGCGGACGGTCACCTCCAAGGCCCTCTAAAAAGGTACAGTCCACGAGTGGGACGACTGGGAGACACGGAAGGTCTCCGAGTGAAATGTGGGTGCTGGTGGATGCCGGCTCCACCATCACGATCGTAAGGCTGGGGGTGCTGCCGCACACCCAGCAGCAGAACCCGCCTGGCTGGGAAGAAACTAATGTGCAGCTCTCCATAGTGACGGGTGCCTGAGCCAAGATGAGAGGGAAGTGCTGTTGCTGTTGACTATCACTGTGAACGGAGTGTCAGTCAAGCACGAGGTATGGCTGACAGAGGCGGTGAAGGAGTGCATCCTGGGGCTGGAAAAGCTAGAACCAACAGTGGACATCGTGGTGGGCCAGCTGCACGTGGCTACAAGGAGATGCCCATCCCGGCGGAGCGACAGAGACACAGATGCTGCGGTGAACGCGACTCACCAAGCATCAAGACCATCCCCCAAGACACGCCAAGCCGTCCAGGAACTGTTGCGGAGAGACAGCAAGGGGCTCGACGAGAGTGAGCGGGCCGAATTGGAGCTGTTACTGGCGCCGAACGAAGACCTGTTTGCAGCCAAGGACGAGGAGTGCACTCGCATGGCCCTGGTTCAACACCAAATCGAGATAGGGAATGCTGCCCCAATCCGCCTGCGTCCACCCCGGTAGTGTCAAGCGGCTGAACAGAAAATTGAGGAGATGGCAGAAGCAGGAGTTATCGAGCCATCGGATAGTCCCTGGGCAGCACCGGCGGTGTTGGTCAAGAAGAAGGACGACAGTTGGATGTTCTGTGTGGACTACCGGTGCCTCAACACGGTAAAAAAGAAAGACTCCTAACCTTTACCGCAGATAGATGATGCGCTAGATTATTTTGCGGGCTCGCAGTGGTTTACTTCGCTAGACATGCGTAGCGGGTATTGGCAGGTAGAGTTAGCCAAAGGCACTAAACCTAAAACAGCCTTTATGATTGGGAACGGTTTATGGCAGTTCCAGGTTATGCAGTTTGGCATTTGTAACAGTCCGACTACGTTCAAAAGGCTCATGGAACGCATACACAGTCAGATACCACGGACAAAATGTGTGGTTTATCTGGATGACTTGCTGTTACACATTAGAGGGGGCGGTGCAAAATTTAAGGGAAGTACTCAGAGCCATTCGTACAGCTGGCCTGCGACTAAACCCACGTAAATGCGCATGTTTTGCCGCGGTGGCACGACCCTTACATCGGCTAACCGAGAAAGGGGGGGGCTTTCCGATGGTCCGCAGAGTGCGAGATGGCGTTTACACAGCTGTGGGAGGCGTTGGGGAAGGCTCCCGTATTGATGAGCCCGGATCTGGCCAAGCCGTTCGTGGTGGACACTGATGCAAGCAATGGGGATGTAGGCACGGTGTTATCACAAGTCATGGAAGCGGGGGAGCATGTTGTCACGTACTATAGCCGAGCTTTGTGTCGGCCGGAGCGAAACTACTGCGTGACGCGGCAAGAGCTTCTCACAGTAGTCCAAAGCCTGCGCCATTTTCACCCATATCTGTGCGGACAGAGATTTCTGCTCAGGACAGATCATGCATTGCTCCTGTGGCTATTAAGTTGTAGAAACCCAGAGGGCCAACTCGTGCGGTGGCTGGAGTTGTTGCAGGAATACGATTTTGACGTGCAGCAACGACCGGGACAACAGCACTGTAATGTGGATGCGCTGTCATGTGAATTTAGCGTGGTGGTTACCACCCAGATTGTGATCGTGTTGGATCCCAATAGGCTGCAGCGCAAACAGGCGAGTGATCCGACCATAAGTCAGGTTCAGGGCTGGATTGAGCAGGCGCATCGGCCAGAGTGGGAAGAGATAGCCGCGTCAGATTTAGAGCTAAAGAGCATTAGTGGGAGACACTGGAGCAAGGGCTGTGTTACCGTCGGTGGTGACATCCAGACAGGGAGCGTGTACTGTGGCAGTTGCTGGTGCCCCGTGTACTGCGTGAGGAGGTCCTGCGTTCAGTCCACGGCGCAGTAGGGATTGGACCCATCGGGGCATCAAAAACCTTATCGCGGATCCGCAGCCATTTCTATTGGCCAGGCTGCAGGCAGAACGTGGAGCTTTTGGTTCACTGTTATGATGCCTGTACAGCCAAAAAGGGGCTGGGCGGTCAGTCGTGAGTGCCAATGCAACCGTACGTAGTGGGGACTCCCATGGAACGGGTTGGGGTACTTGGACCGTTTCCACAAACGGAGATGGGGAACCGTTACGTATTGGTTGCGATGGACTATTTTATGAAGTGGCCTGAACCATACGCCATTGCGGACCAAAGCGCAGTCACGGTAGCAGACAGCTTCGTGGAAGAGTCCTTTTTAGGTTTGGGGCACCAGAGGAGTTGCACCAGGGGTGGAACTTTGAGGCTCAGTTGTTCGGGGACGTGTGTCAGCGACTGGGCACCCACAAGACATGCACCACGCCACTACACCCACAGAGCAACGGACTAGTGGAGTGGTTTAACCACACGCTGGCAACCCAGCTGGTGATCTTGGTGGCTGAGCACTAGTGAGACTGGGACCAACACTTACCCCTGGTCCTGTGGTCCTACCGCTGTGCAAGAGAACACCCAGAGTACCCCCACGGTGCTGATGTTTGGTGGCAAGCTGCGGACGCCCGTGGACTTAGCATTCGGGCCTCCTCCTGAACCTGAGATCATGGGGCCACCCGGGCCGGACTATCTTCGCCGCCTGCAGGAGCGGCTCCGGGTGGTTCCTGAACTGGCAAGGGAACGCCAGGGTGGAGCAACAGTGCGGCAGAAAGGGGACCAAGGTAGGCCAAGGGGGACAGGAGGCGAGTGGTGAGGGCACGAGCTCAGGCCAAGGGAAAACACCATGAGCGACATGTAGGCGTAACCTGCCAGCCAGCTAGTGGGACTGGCTCCCGTGAGCCTTTGGGGTTTTGAAAAAGGGGCCGTTGGGCGGGAAACGGCCGTTTGGCAGGCAAAAGAGTGTTTGGGGAGGAGCTAAAGGGGAAAATAGCTCACTTGGGGTGTAGCCAGCATTGAGGCTGGATGTTAGAGTGATAGCTGCTGCAGTTCTCCTGTAGAAACTGACTAAATAAACCTCAAAATGTCAGAAAGATCCAGTGTTTGTCATCTCTTTCTCACGCTCGCCACAATATTGTTTCCAATCACATTCTTAATAACCATTAACAATTTAAATTATGTAAGACATATATGTTTATATATATAAAAGATTATACACTCTATATGGAGTTAAATACTTCTGAATGGTTGATGAATTTGGTATTTTTTTGCTGATTAATCCTGCTGTCCATTATTACTTCATTTTGCTTGGACAATTGTTAATATCCACAGCTAAAATTGTGACTGCTCTGTTGAAGTGTGACAGATGGCAGTGTGGATAAGACATCTGCTCTATGTGTAGGAAATCAGTTTCAATTCCAGCCCAGGCATGAGTGCCTTTACTCCACACAGGTCTTTATGAGTCTGAAGGCAAAAAAGCAAAAAATAATAAAGAAATGAATATTACAACATTACAACACTGTCACTAATGTGTTGATACATGCTTGATTGCTTGATTTTAAGATAACAATTAGAACATGAGGAGCGCAATAAAATGTGAATAAGTTCATCATTCTTAGCTACACCTTGACAAGTTAAGCTGGAACTTTTCATGCTGCATTTACTAAGCACTAAGGATGACTCAACAATTCAAATAATTAAGCCAATTAAAGTTAACTGAGCATTTAACAGCACTTAACATTGGGCAATCCTATGTCATTATAATTTTTATTTTTGTGGGTGTTCTCTAACACCATAAGAAATGGCACATCAATAGGCCACTAGCTGGCACTATTTAGAGTAAACAATCCACAGTTTTTTTTTCTTTTTATGCAGTCCACTGAGCCTGACAGTTATGCAATTTCTGTATGCAGTCATATATTATTATTGTTCAAAGTCTGAAATATTTTTTTTGTCTGTAGAGTCCACAAATTAAGATTTTTTTTAAAATGTTGACTGCAAATTATACCACGTGTCACGGCTGGCACACTGAGGCCGTGCCAGATGAAGGGTTCTTTTTGTTTTCTGGTTTGTTAACGTTCTGTTTCTTTCTGTTTCATTGTAGTTATACCAGCGAATGTTGAAGAACCTAAGTTCCAGTTATATATGTATTGTGCGAGGAAGAGACCCGCGGATGGCACAAGCCAGCCACTGCCTGGGCAAAAGGCTGGGGAGCAGGGTGTTCGGAGGATGTCCGCCCTCTGCTCGAGAGCAACCAGCCCCCTTGGCTGCTCCCGTGGGAAGTATTTTGGGAGGATCCAGAGTTCGAGGACTCCCCAGAAACGGAAACTCCCGCAGTTGAAACCCCAGCTGTTGAGCCCCCATCCACGACAACAAAGAGGCGGAGGCGACGACAACAAGGGGTGCCTGCGGCTCCTTCTTCCTTCAATGAAGCGGAGATCACTTCTCCCCCGCACGAGATGGCCAAGAGCCCGGAGCTGTCGCTGCAGCACATGACTGACTCTGCATCATAGTGACGTCATGAGAGACCCCATCCTGGTCTCTTCTCCACACGAGCAGCAACAAGAAAAGCTGTTAGCACCAGTGCTAAGGTTAGCAGGCCGAGAGAGGCTAAACTTAGTTTCCTGGCTAGCAGGTCTGATGTGTCTGTGTTTGTGAGCAGTGAGCCTGAGAGTAGTATCCCAACGAGTAGCACAACCCTTGATAGAAATACAGCTCTGGTTTCCGAGTGTGTGACTGCCGTCCGCGAGTGTGTGACTACCGTCACCAAGTGTGTGACTGCCATCCCAGAGTGTGAGACTGCCGTCCCCGAGTGTGTGACTGCTGAGTGTGTGACTGCCGTCCCCGAGTGTGTGACTGCTGTCCCCAAGTGTGTGACCGCCGTTCCCGAGCATGAATGTGCTGTGTTTGAGCGTGCTGTGTTTGAGCGTGCTGTGTTTGAATGTGCTGTGTTTGAGCGTGCTGTGTTTGAGCGTGCTGTGATGGAGGGCGTAGTGACTGAGTGTGTGATTGACCCTGCCTGTCCAACCCTTGCCTGTCCAGCCCCCGTCTGTCCAAACACCGCATGTTCAATCTCAGTCTGTTCCATCCCTACCTGTCCCATTACCTGGGGCTCTGTTTGCCTTGGCTCTGACCTCCAAGAGGCCCCGGTCAGTTCTAAGTCCTCAGCCTTGGTCAGGGTTCTGGGAATCATTCCCAGGGCTACTAAAGGCAACGGAGTAGGCTTAGGGTCTCCGAGCCTGTGTAGTGGGCTCCTGAGTTATTGCTCCCCTCATAGCCTAGCTTTCTGTCCCCCCAGCCCGAACAGCGGGATTTGCAGAGAGGCCTGCGTTCACCAAGGGGTGCAGGTAGCAGGTAAGTTAGTTCTCTTTAGTATTACTGTTAGGGTGTTTTCCCCCAATGTGCCTGCCCTCTGTGTCCTGACCCTTCGTGTAAGAGCTGGTGTGAGTGTGTCTGCTGGTGTGAGTGTGTTTGCTGGTGTGAGTGTGTCTGCTGATGGGAGTGTGGCTGCTGGAGTGAGTGTGGCTGCTGGAGTGAGCGTGGCTGCTGGAGAGAGCGTGGCTGCTGGAGAGAGTGTGGCTGCTGGAGTGAGTGTGGTTGCTGAGGTGTGCACGGTTGCAACAATGTGTGATCGTCCAGCCAGTCCAGCCTGTCCTACCAGTTCAACCCATCCTGCCAGTTCAGCCCGTCCTGCCAGTTCAGCCCGTCCTGTCAGGTCAGCCCGTTTTGCCAGTGCAGCCCGTCTTGCCAGTGCAGCCCCTTTCTTTCCTGTCAGTGCAGCCCCTTTTCCTCCCGTCAGTGTAGCTCCTTTTCTCCCTGTCAGTGTAGCCCCTTTTCTTTCTGTCAGTGTAGCTCCTTTTCCCCCTGTCAGTGTAGTTCCTTTTCCCCCTGTCAGTGTAGCCCCTTTTCCCCCTGTCAGTGTGGCCCCCCATTCTGTCTGTGGAGCTCCTTTACTTGTCAGTTCAGTGCCTTTTGCCATAAGCACGGCCCTTTTCAGAGTCAGTGCAACTCCTGCCAGGGTCAGTCTCGCTAGCCCTGTTCTGGCCAGCCCTGCAGGCCCTGTTGCCAACCTTCAAGCTCTCGGAGAGGTCGGCCTGCTCGATCGCGCTCCAGCCTGCACACCTGCCATCCCGCCTTCCAGCGAGGGGCCCTTCCCGACACCCGTCGATGCCTGCCTACCTGTCTACACCTCAGTCTGCTCATCTGTTGCCGAGGGTGTCGTCGGGGCTCCCAGGGGAACCCATCCTCCTGTCTGTGGGTGCCTGAGGGGGACAGACTATCTGCTGACTCATCTGCCTGCTCGCCCCTCAGTGAAGGTCCCGTCCTGTCTCCTGGAGGGGTCTGTCTGCTTGACAGCGCATCAGCCTACAAG
>JBBPDH010014426.1:0-11072 GCA_037974565.1 Clupeocharax schoutedeni
ATATTTCGGCCGATACCGAAAATGCATTTTTGCGATTTTCGGCCGAAATTTTTCGGTGGCCGAATATTCGGTGCATCCCTAGTTATAATGGTCATAATGCTATAAGGCATTTGTAAACCAAATGTTGCCCAGCATTTATATATTTATATTTGTGTATATGTTGTTGTATAACACACACACACACACACGTCCCTCTGACAGAAACTTGCATAATGACATTACTCTGTCTCGGTTTCTACCAGGCTGCAGGTATGTTAGCAAAACAGCCACAAAGCCTGTGTCAGAGTTTGAGTATGACGCCCCCTCCATGAAGACTCCTGTTCCAGGGCCCAAGTCAAAGGTCTGATCTCAATATTTATTTATTTATTTTTTCTTTGTACACAACATTCGTTCACCTGTACATTTACAGAAGGTTTGAAACTTCAGCACTGTTTTGCCTCTCTGCAGTTCCATTTTTAGAATATGACACCAGGCAAACATCATAAATATGTGAAAAGTCTCTGCAGGCGTTATAGATTTCACATTAATATTAAAGCCACCAGCAATCTGTCACTTGGTGCTCACAGTTCTGATTCTCTCTCTCTCTCTCTTTCTGTCTCTCTCTCTCTCTCTCTGTCTCTCTCTCGCTCTGTCTCTCGCTCTGTCTGTCTCTTTCTCTCTCTCTCTGTCTCTGTCTCTCACTGTCTCTCTCTTTCTGTCTCTCTCTCTTTGTCTCTCTGTCTCTCCCTGTCTCTGTCTCTCTCTCTCTCTCTCTCTCTGTCTTTGTCTCTCTCTGTCTCTCTCTCTTCAGGAGCTGACTAGGCAGCTTGGAGAAATCCAGGTAAGCCACACCTGTCATTTTTCTGCCCTACGTTTGCCCGGTTAATCATTGCCTTGCAGTTTTTTTTATAATTCAGCATTAATTCTTGAGACGTGAAAAACGCGTCCTTTTCCTGAGGAGACTGATGTTGCACAAACAGAAATGATTACAGTTATACGATGGACGGTGTGTGAGGTGGATTTTTGCCAGCTGACTTACAGGTCAACTGAGGCGACACCGCTCATTATAGTCCTTTCTGCTGCAGGTTATCACAGACCGAATCTAGTGATCTGCTTAGTCAACAGTGTGGATTATAGGAAAAGCCACCGAGTCATGTATTTGAGGAGGCACAAAAGTAATAATAAGTGTTTGCATTAATGTGCAGAACTTTTTCTGGCATGCTCCTGTGCTCCTGTACCCCCCACAGTAGTGCCATCAAATGCCAATGGCTAGGGAGCACAACTAAATATTCTCAAGTTATTTTTGTCATTATTAAAATTTTATAAATATAATGTGTGTAGGTAATCACATGAGTTAGTAGCGGTTATTTTTCATAAATACAAATGGAGGATCCCACCCAGTTTGGCAGCGCTACCCAGGATGCTGTGCCTGTATCTGTAAGTGCTGAACAATAGAGGAGAGCAGAGAAAACCTCTCATCAGGGGATCTGCCAGTGATTGGGGTTTTAAGCAACAAATACGCTTCAGACCAAAAGCACAAGCTAAACACAGAGACTGAATACATTGCTCTGGAAAGCAGCTCATGTGTGCACTCTAATTTTTTAATCAGTTATAAACACAGCTGAGTGCCTGCTAACTGGCTAGCAATCCAGATCAGGGAGAAACTTGGATGATGGATGATATAGTCACAAAGCGGGGAGTCATAGTCTGGGGTGCAGAGCTGACAGCTGTCCAAATCCCCCTTTAGCTTGATTGAGTGGTAATAAAAGTGGTAATATTGAATGTTTTGTGCAGCTGTAGTTGTGGGTGTGGTGTTTTGTGTGTATGGAAAACACATGAACTTTTCTGCCCAGGACAGTTCACTAATTGCCGCACTAATCGTGCTCTGTACAGAAAAGGTCTACCATGGTCCCCGTTGAGAAAGTGACTGGCGATAATAGACATACCGTCCTACAGCCCTGTGAGTCTGCAGGTCCGGAGATTTTATAACGTTTGAGTCTTCCTTGAAAATCATGCTATACAATACTATAGATGATTATACTGTATCATGCACACTCAACTTCATTGCAATTTTTTCCCAATTATTGCACATTTTACTTAACTTTTTATATATATAAATAAAATTAGGGCTGTGATGATACATGTACTCTTACCAAACCGTCACGGTCCATGGGTCACGGTTCAGTACAACGGAGAAGACGTGATTGGAGTAATATGGAATCGCAGAGGGACCAAAAAGCGCAAGTAAATCATAAATCTGGGTCGAAGTGTGGTGTAATAGTGCCACCTACTGGCGTAACACTTACACATACATGAAAATATAAGCAAGAGTGTGTGTTTACTGGTTAATACACCGCTGTTTATTTAAAATAAACGAAAACAAACCAAGCCTCATTCTTTAGAACTTTTTGCTTAACTTTGCTGTATCGTGAACCGTACTCAACCGTGACCCCAAAACCGAGGTACGTACCGAACCATGACATCTGTGTACCATTACACCCCTAAAATATATATAAATACACACACACACACTGTGGAACCTGAAATTTGCCATTTCGTTGAGATTAAAAAGTTAACTTTCACTTTGATATGTGTGAATATACTATAGATAATTAGCTGACTCATGAGTTAAATGATGTGTAGTAGAGCAGGGGCACCCTAGACTGTGCCCTCCAGAATGAACTTGGCTGTTTTTTTCTGTAGATGAACAGCTCTGCATAGATCAGAGCAGTGTCAACTGGACTGCATGCTCTCAGCCTCACTCCTGATAGGATCTGAAACACTGCAGCCCACTGGGCTCTGTTTGTCCCTGTGTATGTTAAGTGATGCAGGAAACGCCCTCTGAAAGAGTGAACTAGTCGCTCTCCAGCTGCTGTGGATTCAATGAGGATTCTGATTGGAGCTGACAGGCAGGGATGAAACTAATAGCACAGATTTGCCCGGCTGCCGTATTCACGACGGCCGGGTTGAGTGAGATGCGGTTTCTGTTGAACGCATGAAATGAGCAAAAGGAGAATCATAAACTATTCATCGTGTGTGTATGTGCTTTTACAGTACTGTGCAAAAGTCTGAGGCTTGAGTGCAAACTGTTTAAAGCCATTTATTTGAGCGGGACAGCCAACACACCGTTCACCTTTAGAACAAAAATTGAAACAAACTTTTTGTATTTAAAAACGGAGAAAGACACAGATTAGGCTCCAAAGTGCACTTCAGGGCCTCCAGACTTTCCATGAATGTGTGAAACAACAGGAATTTGAGGCATTTGATGAGAACAACAATGTAGCACTGGGTTTCTGTGCGGGGAGATATGGGAATGATTAAGCAAACCTATAGATATGCACAAAATCCTAATTTGCTGTATTATTATTTGTGTATATTCGAATATTAGCTTTTAAAAGCACACAGCTAATAAAAGGCTTTAAGTATAATTTTCTCAGGTGTGTAAGGTACATACAGTGATTTCAAAATGCATTAGGGTCCCCATACTGTGACAAAACAAGTTTTCAACACTTCTTTGAAATAAAAGCTTTTATTGTAGTACATAAACAGTCCACTTCACAAGCGGTCCATATGTGGAATCGAAGTTGCACAAACAGACCGATTTGAATGTTTTTGTGTTGTCCGGGAAACGTGCATCCGTTTGTCTGGACTATAGAAGCATTACCCACTACAGAAGTGTAGCTTTTACTTTCAGCCTTAGGAAACACAGACCAATTCATAGGCAATTATTTATTTATAAAAATGACAGCGTTTTGGTCTTAGACCTTAATCAGGTAAATTCAAACATTCACCTCAACCACACCTTAAGAGTAGCACCTGACATTTTTACCAAAATTGTATTTGTAGACATTACATTAATAAAATCCCAATAGCTGAGAAACGAAAGTGTGTGTGTGTGTGTGTATCAGAGTATAAGAACAATAACATACAACGGTTTATTTTTTACAAATAAAAGTTTGTAATTAATCATTTAATTGTTTTTTGAGCATCTATGCCGGTAGGAGTTGGGTTTGGGGGGCCTGGCTTGTCTTGGACACAGGCAAGAGGGTCTTCAAGGAAAAAAGGTTGGGAACCACGGAGTTAAAGGATGTGGTTGAGGTTGAGTGTTTGAGTTTACCTGATGAAGGTCTAAAACCGAAACATAATTTTTAGGAATAAATAATTGCTTGTGATTTGGTCAGTGTCCGGGATTATTTCCTGATTAGTGACTTTAGGTCATTTCCAACGCACATGCCTGAAAACGAGGTGTGCAAATAGCTTTCTCAAACTTAGGTAAATAATGGCTCTTTAAAAGAAATCGGAAATGAGCTGAATTGAGTTGTTTGGAGTGAACAAGAAATTTCAGTTTCATTGTTAGCTATTACATGTCAGTATTAGAGAAGGAACAAAGTGTTGCATTATGTTAAATGGAGTACCTCAACGTAGTTTTCATACATGTAAAGGGCCGTTGTATACTGTTTATAACAACAAATGTTGAATAAATTGATCTATGCATTACATTTGTTGCTATAAAACATGCAATGCTGGGATCATGCTAATGTGGGTTTCCTCTCTTTCAGTGACCCTACAGGGGGTTCTAATACCTCTACTTAGTGGAGACTGAGAACATTGTAATGAACATGATCACTTCAACATGATCACTAATCTCATCCTGAGATCAGTTGGTTCCAGATTGATGTTTCCTGCCGTCTTGACCATTTGTTCAGTTCCAACACCTGCACTGCAGCTTTTATTAGCACGGCAGTTACTGTATGATAACTACAAGTAAAACTAATAAGCAGAGGGTTCAGAAATGGTGAAATGTTTGTGTTTATGTTGGTTGAATTTAGGCTAATATTATTGTTTTTGTGGGTACATGAATGCTTGCTGGCCATAAAAGTAGATTTTTAAGTGTGTGTGTGTGTGTGTGTGTGTGTGTGTGTGAAAGCGAGAGACAAAAAAGCATTAACTTCAGTGTGCATTAACGGAACATTTTAGTTCCAAGTAACTGTGGAGCATTTCTACTGGTTTATGTAAAGAGCAGCCAGCAGTTTAATGTAGTGCAAAAATAAATCAATATCTCACACCGTTGTGGTACATTTCACTGCAAAAAAAAAGTGCTTTGTAAATCATTGGCGAAGGCTGTCTGCAGTGAATGTTCACCTATTAGAGTAGAAGAGAGAGAAGGGAGGGAGGAGAGAAGCAGGCTTCGTACGGTACTCTGGGTTATGTCATGTTTTGGACTGGTATCTCGGCATGTTGCAACAGGAACACTTCTGGGTTTTTTTTTTTTTTTAACTGGCTAAGCTGCATGTCTATGATGGAAATGCGTCACAGGCATTATTGCTCTTGGTCACTGAAAAAGATTATACTCGTCTGAATTATCTTCCATTCCTTCATAAACTGTCCTCTGACCTGTCAGTAACAGGTGGTATTGGTCTAGTGGTTAGGTTCAAATCCTACCTTCAGTACCACCACTGGGTTCCAGAGCAAGACTGCATCCAAAATTGCATACTACATACTAGGTACTACGTTTAAATTAGAACGTGCTGCTCTACCGTTAAAACAGTACATTCTATACAGTATGAATGAGGGCAGTATGAGTGGAACTTCGGACGTACTGCATCCACTGTGTTGATGTTGTCACGTGTCATGTGTCGTCACAGCAGCGCATTATTTTTTACCTTTATAGAGGGCATTTCCTCACAAGTGTAATTTTACCACAATGAACGTGTAATTTAACGTTTTCTTTAAGGTACTTACACTTGAAAAGAGCCACGTCTCCATTTTCCGGCATTTTTCGAATCTGCCATCGCCACTCCCGCTGCCTTATGGGATAGTGCACTGTCTACTACAGAATTCTGCTGGAAGCAGTAGATCCTTCAGGAACTTCTGGCCTACTGTTTTTACAATACTACGAATTCGGACACACTACTCGCCTCGCATACTGCTTTTCGCATACTATATAGTAGGGAAGTATGCGATTTCAGATGCAGCCCACGACTCAATTGATTCAGATTCAATTTTTTTTGCCACATACACCATCATGCATGGTACGACAAGACCCTTAACCCCAAGTTGCTTCAGGGAGACTGCCCCCTGTAGTTAGGGAATGGAATTCGCTTTGGATAAAAGCGTCTGTTAAACGCAGTGAATGTAAATGTAACAGTTTTGCCGTGTTGCAGCATTCAGAATCATGAGGTATTTTTGCAGTGTTTTTATTTTGTATTTTTTAATACATGCTCCTGTAGTCTAAATGCTAGGTCACAATGTGAAAGGTATTAAAGCTCCATTAAACTGCATGTTTATAAAAAAACACCCTTTTTCAGCTTTACAGTACTTGACCCGGTTGGTATTAGCTGATGCAGTTTTTCAAAGCAATAAAAAATGGCTTGAAGGCTTGAGCGTAATACACAGCCTTTGTCCTTCCACATCTCCTTTTCTCTCTCTCGCCCTCCATCTCGCTCGCTCTTTTCACTTTTCAGAATGTTGGCGCGATTAATTTCTTCTGCAACTACGAGGAGAGCCGCGGGAATTACCTGGTGGACGCTGACGGCAACCGAATGCTGGATCTGTACACGCAGATCTCCTCCGTGCCCATAGGTGAGCTCCACCATCACTGAGATGATCCTGTCAGTACAGTAACAGGAGGGTGCACAGGAAACACAGCAAGGCACATTTGCTTTAAATAATATTGTGATTGCAGCTTTGCTTTCTAGAGAACCACAACAGACTGCGTGAACTTGGGAGCGGACACTAATTCATTTCAACAGGCTGAACAACTTTTGTTATTCAAATCTGTGCTTCCTGAACAAATACTATGAGTGTAGTAGCACCATAACCAGTGATTTGGTTACGCTTTGATTGAAAGGACATTTGCCCAATAGCACAAACAGGAATCTGTAGAGTCTGTGCTCTGTGATGTTCTAGACATGTTTAATTGAACTTGCCAAGATTCATTCTTTTAGCTTTGTTTGTTTGAAATATTCCCATAAACACTTGAGTAATACCAGCTGCTTGCATCACTGCATTCTCTGCAGTTCTGGCGAGTTAAAAAAAATGATAGAGATGCACATTTTTTCCCCAAAACAAACAAACACAATTAGGTTCAACCTGTATTTCAAACGGATATTTGATTAAATACTTCTTCTCAGGCTGATTTGACTTTTCCAGGTTGAGTTGCTGCACGTTCTTCAGTTTGTTAAGGTTTACAGGATGACCTGTAGAAAATATCAGCATGGACCACTATATACAGGTGGGCCTCGAGTTACAACACTGATCCATTCCTTCGACAGTGATCTAACCCGGAGTTTGGTGTAAGTGGAAACACCACCTAACACACTTTATGATTTGACAGCTGTGTTAGGATCCGTAAAACACAACTGGGCCTGAGAAAAAGGGAAAGGAAAACTCCCTCACTCCCTCACTCATACGCCATCAGTGCCTGTTCTTCCACCGCACACAACCAAATTAGTTCACCCACGTATTCTGTAGGCTCTCAGTGTAAGGCGAGTGGGAGTGAGTGCTGTAAACTCGATACGTCACATGTCGAGACCGTTATAACTCGAGGAGCCCCTGTGGTCACAGAGGACATATTTCAGTTACCACTCCTGTTCTTACTCATATGTGGTTTACCACCAGAAATGTTTGGTTTTAGTGCTTTGGCCAATATGAATACATTTTAATGGGCTTGTCAAGAAATAGAAAAATCTATTTTTCACAAAAGCACAGAATGTTAACCAGTGGGTTCGACTCCCAAGACCCATAGGCACCTCTGAGGTACCCTGAGCAAGGTACCGTCCCACACGCTGCTCCCCGGGTGCCGTGTTCCTGCTGCCCCCTGCTTCACTTGGGGAATGGGTTAAATGCAGAGGAAGAATTTCGTGCTGTTCACACTGTGTGCTGTGGTGTGTTCACGTATGACAAAAATGATCACTTTCACTTTTTTCAGTGAACGAAAGCTTTCAAAATAGCAGTGTTTGGTTCAGCTAGCCCTTGTGAAGTCATCTAAACAAGGTTCATGAGAACGGAGACAGGTGTTTGACGATGCTCCATGCAGACTTTGTTCCTTGGGGATAAAACAGCAGGGCACACTGAGGTCACAGCTTCAATCAGTTTAGACCAGAAAATCCTTTGGGACTCTGTATAAACCCAGCGTTCAGCTGAATTCCGTGAGCACATATGAATTCCTCTGCTCCGACTGTAGTGGTTTTGAATGAGTGAATGCAGAGATGTCTTATGCATGGCCTGGTCTTGTGAATTCAGCTCTTTTAATTACAGCAGTGATCGCTGGCACTTAGCTGACACCCAAAGCGTGTCGTGTTAAACTGTTAACATGTTCTTACCCGAAGCGATCTGAGAATAAATGTGTTAATCAAGGAAAACAAACCCATCACTTCTTAGCTCACAGGAAAGTTCTCTGGCTGCTGCACTAAGAGCTTACAGCTGTGATGACACCGCAGAAAGAACCAGGATGAACATCCTTGAGCTCCGATGTGAAACTTAATGAGCATGTTTTCACAACATGCCCTTTGTTTCGATGTGTTTTTGATTGTCTGTTAAACTCACTACCTCTGGAAGACCACACACACGGGCAGAGGCTGTTTGTTCAGAGGACATTAGTCGTGCTCAGAGGACGCAGCGCCTGCTGAGAGAAGTCTGTGTGGCTGATTAACCGTGACTGACAGAGGAGAATAAATTATGGTTCTCTGACAAAAACAACAGAGACACACAACAACCAGAGTCTGTTTTTCCCTCTTCAAAACATTTTCAACATATATGACCCGCACTGGGCTATATTTAGGATAGGGTTAGTCCTCATGAAGTTAATGAACCCACTCAGAATTACAAAGGAACCCTTACACAGGATTGTACACCTGTAAATCAGGCTGTGTGGGGGTGTGTGTGGGGGTGTAAGGTACAGGGGGTCTTTGGACTACAACAGTCTTGACATGCAATGTTTCGAGTTCATGAAACTAGTTTGGTTGAGTACGACAGAAAAATACACTGTATACGCAGAACACGCAGTAACACGGCATATAAGCGAGGGAGTTGGCGTCCTCCAGTACGCTAACCTACACCGTTTTGGACTCTTGGAAGCGCAAGTATTTTTACACTAATTTCTTTGTCCTTTTTTCCTCTTACTTCAGTACAGTGTACATTTATATTCTTCTCCTTTTTTCTGTGGTTTAGTTGTGTTTTATTGTTCTAGATTGTGATTTTATAACTGTTTGGATCGGTAAGTGACTGAGGCTTGGGTGTGTTTCCACTTACACCAAACTCTGGGCTAGATCTCTGTCGTAGGAATGGAACAATCTCGTAACTCGAGGACCACCTGTATACGGTGTGTTTCAACTTGCACTAAAATTCAGGTTACATCATTGTCATAGGAGCGGATCCATGTTGTAACTCGACGACCCCCTATATCCCGCATTGACAGTTTAAAATAATGTGCAAATGTTATCACAGGATGATATTCTAAGTGAAACTAATTACTAGGGGTGTAACGAAGTTGAAAAAATATTAATCTAATTCATTACAAGCTTTTTGTTTAATAGTAAATAACATTTTAAAAATACTTTTACAGCAAAAATATGTTATTAATTTTGGAATGCAAGCATGAGTGTTTTGAATTATGCTGCCTTGTTGAAAAATGCTACTGTAGCGTAAATTAACAGCAGAGTATCGATTCATGCTACCCTGCTGAAAAATGGTCCCTTTATACATTTTATTTATACCGTTTATAATCAGTTTGTAATGATGAGAAATAGGCAAATATGCATAATCAGAGAAAAATGTATTGTATTTAAAGACTATATCTTATAAGCATGTCTATTGATTTATGCTACCCTGTCAAAAAATGCTACCTTGATGCATATACAGTCAGTTCAGCACTGATAATAATGAGAAATAGGCAATTAAGATGCATTATTCGATCAAATTATATAAATAGATATTTAGAGGTGCACAGAGCCAGCTTATATAGTCAGGTTCTGACATATAAGCTGAAAACGCAACACTATCGCAACACTATCATTTCATGGTCCCCTGTGGAAAAATGCTCCCAGCTACCAGTGTCCCAAAGTAGCACACATTTATTTTTTTGATCATTTTCCCTTTGAGCTGCTGAAGCGCAGTGTGTGCACCTGATAAAAATCTGATGTTGGTGAGCTTTGGTTCTTTGCTGAATCAGATTTTGCTGGATCAGAGTGTTTGCTCCGGATGCTCACAACATGTGAAACACTCTGATTGGTTAGAGGCTGCATATTGCACACCTCTGGATGTTGTAATGGCCAGTTACACAATAATGATTTGACAAGTGCTATATTGTGCAGCTCAACAGTACATACACTCGTGCCCGCACACACACACACACACACACACACACACTGTAGCCAGTGCTCTGCTATGTGTGCACATGTGTGGCATTTCCACTCACACAGGTAGCCCAGTGTGTGTGTGTGTGCGCGTGTGTGTGCCTGCTGAGTGTGTGTGCGTGTGTGTGTGCCTGCTGAGTGTGTATGTGTGCTGGCATAGGGGTGTGTGTATGATGTGATTTTTTCCCCCAGTTCTATTCATAGTGTGTACATACATACTCTAGCCATTATTCTGTGATGTGTGCACATTCATGCGTACAGTGTGAGGGAGCGTGTGCTTCTCCTGCCCCGGGGACTCTCTTTAGTGTGTGTGTGTGTGAGTGAGAGAGAGAGAGAGAAGAACAGTGTGGGAACTGTAGATAAATCTATACTGTCCTCATGGCTGTAGCAGCTGCCCCTGCTTTCCTCTCCCTGCTGCTGCTTTAGCATTAGCCTTCTCTTGAGTGTGTTAGTAATATAATGTCCCACTAACTATCCCACTAACTACACACACAGGTAATAAAGAAAAATGTGAAATTTTCAGGTGTTTGTATATATATATATATATATATTAGTGGTGGGCCGTTATCAGCATTAACATGCTGCGTTAATGTGAGACTCTTATCGCGCGATAAAATAGATTAGATTAGATTCAGCTTTATTGTCATTACACATGTACAACTACAAGGCAACGAAATGCAGTTTAGGTCTAACCAGAAGTGCAATAAGCAGCAAGTGCAGGATAAAGGTATAAGATAT